>NMUG010009888.1:0-11132 GCA_002855965.1 Monotropa hypopitys | reverse complement strand
AAATTTTCAATCTTTTTGTTAGACTCCTCTAATTCTATTTCTAATCTATCATTTTCATTTGTAACTTCATCAAACTCCATAGCAATATCTTTGCAAAATGATTTTAAAGAAACATATTTAGAGGTGAGATTTACAAAGTCTTCTAATAGTAAATCATAATTTTCATACAATGAATTATATGATGAAGAACTAGTAGTAGCCTCATTAACCATGAGACATTTTTCCAATTTGCCTTTGTAATGACTTGGATTTCAAAACATTTTTTTAAATCATTATCAAATGGTTAATATAGGTACGAGGAGACTCACTACCCAAGGTGTCAATCCACAAGGCACCCAACAAAGTGAAATAAAATCCACTAGTATGATATAATGGTACAATGAGTACAAGGAAGCGGAAGAACAATAGATACGATAAACAGCTACAACATCTACAAGGATACATAAAGCTAAAAGTACAAAGGAGAGACAATCTTCAAGAAAATCCTACAGCTACTCCACGAACTCCGATCGACAAGTCCTCCTATCCGTGCAATACAGAAGACTAGGGGAAAGGGAAATGGGGTTTTAGCTATCCACGCACTCAGTAGGAAAATACCTAACTACTAACAAGTATGCATATGGTAGGTGTGTGACCAAGTGTCCACAAGCAAGACGTGCCAAGGACAGTAAAAGGAAATAAGACTAGTGATATGTAAATGCATCCCCAAGGTGCAATGGACACAATTGCTATATATGCCAATAGTAAATGCAGACTCTAATCCTCAACACCCCAAAGAGCACAATGAGACAGTCTCCAAGATCCAACCAACATGGACTACGACCCAAACAAAAGTCCAAACCTCTATGATCAGGGTAAGACAATCATAAGGGCCTACTAGAAGAGCCCAATAGACCACACCACCAAGATTACACCTACCAACCCAATCCAAAATCCTCTATCAACCTTGGATGTTGTTATAGATTAGACTCACAGATAATTTAGCGATATTTGAATGATTGAGGTAAGTTTTCCCATTCTCTCAACCTTGTCCAAATAAGGGAGCCATATACACTCACCTTGATGAAACAACAGATACCAACTTTTCATTCATTATTATTATTGTTTTACCACATATTCCCAACTTGTCAAAACAAGATGGTCACGTGTCTCAACCTCGTCAAAATAGGGGAGTAATAAAACATTTGAGTTCGAACTCAATTAAGTGATTCAAACCAATCATTCAACCTTGATGACATATGTCAACATGAGTACCAGGTGTCTCAATATCCTCCATATCGACACTACCAATTGAGTACCAGAAATCTCCATATCCTCTACATTGACGATGTCAACATGAGTACTAGGCATGTCCATATCCTCCACATTGATAGTGTCAATATGAGTACCAAGAATCTCCATATCCTCTACATTGACGATATCAACATGAGTACCAAGAATGACCATATCCTCCACATTAACTATATCCACGGAGTTTAATGATTGATTCTTTAAGCCTTATCAATTTTATATTCAATTCTCTTTCATTTCATTCCATTTCGGAAGGTTGGGTGAAGGATTAAAGATTAAGCTTAGGTGGCCCTCGTATGGCACATTCCCCATATTTAATATACATTGGATAGGTTGAATTTATTGATTAATTCTTGAAATCACAACTCCACCTTGACGATATCAAAGGAGACAATCATTTGCTTCAATGCCTTCTACCTTAACGATATCAAGGGAAGCCATACCAATCATCACTACATTAAGGAATCACTTTGTTCTATACATGTTCTCACCCATTGACTCCCAAATCTAGTCAATATACCACAATGCATGAGGGAATCCTCTAATAGGTCAAGGGACACTATTTCCCTTCTACCACACCTAAGCAAACCATGACAACCCCAATTTCACTCCAAAGTCTAACTTGGAAAATTTCTCGAATACGTGTGACCACAAGGTACCAGAATCACCTCAAACTTCAAACGACTCCAAGGCAACTAATTACATTCTCGAACCAAGCCTATAGCCCATTTGGGCATTATGTCGAATACATGGTGGCCATTGGATTCTCAAGGCCAACCAAGGATACCACAAGTCCTCTAACACTTCCACAACATTCAATATCACTCACCAATACTCACTCAAGCAATATATCGAAAATTTGGCATTCATAAATTTGAAGGCCAAGGATACAACCTCCTAGACCTCATACAAACACAAAACTATGGTCAAACCTCTCCAAATCCAATCCACAAGAACTTAATACCAACAAACTCTAGGAAATCTAGGGGAGGATGAACCAAAGGGAAAACACTCACACACACATGTACACACGAGAAAGAAGAGAGAGATTACCCACCAAGAACACCAACAACTCAAAATCTCTAGGTGAGAGATTCTTCACAAAGTAATGATCCAAGACCACCACTACATAGCCCTCGAGAAGATTGTCAATGGTGGTGAAGAGCCTTTCTCCAAAAGCCCTAGGGAGGAGGCCCAAAATGAGAGAGAAGGAGAGAAGTTAACAAAAGAGAGAGAGAAAGCTCAAAAAATGACTTAGGAAAGCCCTAAGTTGAGTATTTATACTCAGGATGAAATATTAAAAATACCCCGAATATTTAACTCATGCTCTACCAGAAGAACGATCACCCTCTACCAGAAGAACAGGCTTCGGCCAAAACCCAGTAATTCATTCAACATCTGCTCTATCGGAAGAGAAGAGATCTTGTACCAGAAGAGAAAGGAACTGCCCACACAGCCAATCCTTGGATTCTTGTTCTACCGGAAGAGTAGAGCTCCTCTAGTGGTAGAACAAGCCTTTGTTTCTTCCCTCACTCTCTACAATCCCTCTACTCCTTCTGCTCTACCGGAAGAGCAGAGCTCTTCTACCAGAAGAGTAGAGCTATGTTTCATTCCTCCTCCTCTTTCCCTTCTATTCAACCGGAAGACTGTGGCCCTTCTTCCAGAAAATCTAGCCTGTGGATTTCCTCCCTCCTTCTACCTCTCCTTTCCCGGTAGATCAGGATTTCCTCCTTTCCATCTACTTTGGAAGAATCAAGCAGCACCCTGCCTTCTCTTCCGGAAGAGAACACTTGGCCTCCTTCTGAAAGACCAACTCATCATCTCACCTTACTTTCGGAAACACGGCCCACATCACACTTCTACAATTCAACTTCACTCTCAAAATTTCAAACCAAGGACTATGGCCAATCCTAACCATTGGGATTATGACCATTCCTAGGACAACTGATTTCTAGAAATAGATCCTTTGACCATCAAAGGAGAATTTTGGGATATTAAATCAACCAAAAGTTTAAGAAATTGAGTTTGAATTTCCAAAATTGATTTATGAAATTCTGAGCCGTTATAATTCACACCCCTTAAAGGAATATCGACCTCGAAATTGCATAGGGTAGAGATGCAACGGGATATAGCATCCAGAAGAGAATACAATGTGATATGCTACAAAGGAAAGGATCATAACCAAGATAGAATGGATGGATGGTAACCAACAAGAGCACATCCTCGTACCAATAACGCATGATTACCCACATGCACTCATCACTTATTACACACACATATGCGCCATGATATTCACCCACTCACACAACACAACATACACACATCCTATTGTAATAACTGTATGATATTGGTGATTTGTTTTGAGATGCCCTGATTGGTAGCTCTTCTCAAATCAATTCATGCACGTCAAATATATATACCATAGTAAAAAATATACTCACACACAATAAAATATATATGTGCTAGCCCAAACAACATGGCATAGCATCATACTCACGCCGAATCTAAATATCAATATGCATTCGCACCCAAATTTGTCGCGATATACTGATGATGTTGATTCCTAGGTCCATAACCTTCTTATCGATGACCGATGAAACATTTGGCCTACGAATATACAATGAATGATACAACATGGAAATCAAGATTTCCAGTCTCAATAGAATCCAATGACAACTAATTGATGCACCACTTGTGCTTAAGATACAAATGTGATAGATGATTAACAAAATAGAAGGAAAAACTTCTCACCATGGTCACATTAATTGAAGTTAACATCACCCAACAGGAAATGAGGCAATCTATAATAAAATTTGGGACCAAATAAGACATGGTTAACCAAGAAGAAGGGAAATCCCCAATAGAGATTACATCGATCAAAGCCAACATCAAGCAAAAGAAGTCATAATGCCACCCACATAGAAGATTGAAACCATAGGAAACATCATAAAGTACTTACCACGGTCCATAACATTACTTGAATGAAATTTAACAAGGAAAGATGACAAATTTTGAATAGAGTTCAACAAAAGAAATAAGAACGTCAATTTCATCGGGGAACATAAATCATTGCCCAGAGATGCCGACCAGAGAGTGACTACATCATCAATACTATCTTAGATCAGACTCTACTATTTAGGACAATTTCCTACCATGTGGACAACTTCTCCATATGAGAAATAAGGTTTTGATGGTGGAAGTGGGATGGTGCATTGGAAACGAAAATGACTCGGCTGTCAACATTTGTGGCACACAATGTGAGATTTCAAGACAACTCCCGGCTTGTAAGATAAGGAAGAAGAATTCACACTCTAACATTTGCACAAAGATTCAGATTGGTTCTGGTCTCGCTTCTTGTCAAGACTCCCGGATATAGATGAATTCATACTAGCAAGGTGATGATGTGGCTCCTGCATAGGCACCATCTCTAATTTATCAAGACAAGACTCAATAGCCCGAGCACTCTCCAATAATGTGGCAAAATTCTGAGTTTGCTATCTCACCACAAATTATCGAATCGAACAATGCAAAACCCGTTCAAATCTTCTACACTTCCAACCTTCTTAACTAACCATCTCGGGTGCAAAACATGACATTGACTGGAATTTGGAAGCATATTGAGAGATAGTGATGCAGCGTGGATATTAGGGAGTCCACATAAAGCCTTCAATGAATGTAGTGGAAAAGAAAATTGGTTTGCAATCGAGAAGGAATCCCAATTACATAAGCAAGAATAGAGAAGCAATCGGAACAGAACAAAAACCAAGGGGGATAAACAGAATGCTATCGTTTATTCGCGAGGAATGACAATATTGATTCTTTTCTCAAAGATGTTAATTCGCGCACGAATACCAGGATCAAGGCTCTTCAAAACCTAATTGTTGATTTATACAGGAATGCCAATCGAGAATGGGAGGAAACAAGCAAACACTTGCATTTTTATATTTTAATATCCAAAAGTTGTTTACAACTGTTACATCATCAGATATTTATAGGGTATAAGAAACCCTAAGATGGAAAAGAAAACCCTAAGTACAATTTCTAGGCCACAGGGAAAATTAGGCCTAAAAGGGGAATAAAAGAAACCCTAAACAATCGAGTTTAAAATAAGGAAACAGAAAAGACAAAAAAAGATCCCAAAACATGCTGAAAAATAAAAGAAATGTAAAAGACAAGCTCATAATAGAAAAGTGTGCTAAAACAGATTTCTGCACATGGAAGAGCTGCCATAGAGAGCTGTCGTACAAGGGCTGTCATGGGAGAGTTGCCATACAAGAGCTGACCTCTAAGAGCTACCATGGAGAGCTGCCATAAAAGAGCTGTCATGATAGAGTTTCCATGGTAGATCTCCCATGGGAGAGATGCCATAGAGAGTTGCCATACAAGAGCTTCTATATAAGAGCTGTGATTGTAGAGCTGCTATGCGAGAGCTGACCTACAAGAGCTACCATAGAGAGCTGTCATACAAGAGCTTCCATGGTAGAGCTTCCATGGGAGAGTTGCCATACAAGATCTACCGTGGAGAGATTAAATACAAGAGCTGCCATGGTAGAACTATCATGGGAGAGTTGCCATATTAGATCTGTCATAGAGAGCTTCCATATATGAGCGTCCATGGAAGAGCTGCTATGGAGAGCTGCCATGGGGGAGTTGCGCATGGAAGAGCTTCCATGGGAGGGATTCTATGAAAGAGATGCCATAGGACGGCTGCCATAGGAGGGCTTCCATGGAGAGCTACCATGTGGGGTGGGGGGGGTTGCGCATGGAAGAGCTACCATAGGAGGGCTTCCAATAGCTGAGTCCACCTAGATTGATCTCGGGAGCTCTACTCCTGTCAATATAGGGTGTCCAATAAAAATTGCCCAATGCGGATTCCTTCCACGGTTGTCCAAATTTGTAATCTGGATCAGACTCTTGTGGTTGGAAAGAATTCGGCCTCGAATTCGCAATTTCTTTAACCTCATCCAAGCTACTTCCATGACGAGAAAATACATTCTTTGTCACACTCTGTAAATTTAAATGCGAAATATATATCCTTTGGATCGTATCGAGTGTGAATCTATCATTTGGGAATCCCGTTGAACCTATTCTGTTTGTTTGGTGCTCGTTCGGGGCGTTTCAGGATGGCTTTGGGGACCATTCTGCAGCTTTTTGCAATTCTGGTGCCTTTGCACCGGTGCAGATTGGAGTTGCACCGGTGCATGTATTGTTCTCAGTGCACTGCTTTCTTTGGAAGCAGTTTACATCGGTGCAAGTAATTGTTGCAATGGTGCAGGGTAACTCCTGAAGCTTCTGTTCAGGTTTGCATCCGTGCAGGTAGGGTTGTACCGGTGCAGGGGTGGTTTGCATCGATGAAGGTGTGAGTTGCACCGGTGCACAGAGGTTTTGAGTTAAGGTAGAAGGATTTGCATCAGTTGATGCACCAGTGCAACGGGGTTTGCACCGGTGCAGACCTGACTTGCACCGGTGCACCTGTGTTCTGCAGAGTGTCATTAAGGGCGAAGTTGTCTTTTTGTATGGGGTCCTATATATATTCCTTGGCCTAATTTTAGGGCATTTCCTTGCCCATTTTCTGCAGAATCCTCCCTCTCTCTACCCCCTCTTCTCTCCCTCTCCCTTCTCTCTTGATTGTGGAAGGATCCATAGAGAATCAGAGCTCGGCTCCTTGGTTAACGTCGATGAACGCATCGAGAGCTTTGTGTTTACGGTGGTGGTTCGCGTATACTCGGTAAGTCTTTTCCTCTCTCGAACCCTAGCTCTCTTTTCTCTTACCCTCCATTGTTGAGTAACGGTTGAACCTTGTAGGTTGCGTTGAGAGCTTCGTGGTGACGGGTTCGGGACGCGGTAGTGCTGTCAATGTTCTCCGGTGACTTTTTCGGCGACTCTTTGGGTGGGTAATTTCTAACTCCTACCTAGTATACGTGGGTGTGCGTATATCTATTCCATGTTTCATTGTTATATCGATCGTTGATTCACTATGCGTAGTCGTATCATTTGTAGTTCGATTAGTTGGTGTCGGGTGCGTAGTCACGTTGTTGTCATTCGATTGGTTGACGTCGGGGTAGCCTCGGGTAATTATGTTGGTCTTGGAGTGATGTAGATGTGGAAAGACTAAATTGTGTGTTGAGGATTACCCTTGAAATTGGATAGGCACCAAGTGTTTGATAAAATACCCGAATGGGCCTTGAGGTGGAATTTGGGTGCGTCGACTGTCACGCCACGGATTTTCAAACCATTTTTTTAAAACAATTTAAATAAAAGCAGGGGGAAACATCACTTGTAGTATCTACACATTCTATTCTGTTCTCATTACATTTCCAGATACAATATGATTAGAAAAGCGGAAGCTAAAGCAAATGCCAAACGGCTACAACTGTACTGAACAGAAAGGAGAGTGAGGGTACATCCCACCCCCGGGAGTCAGCAAAAGTACCAAGTGAAACTTGCTGCAACAATCTCTGAAAAGCCAGAAGCTAACGAATCTCCAAGCTCAACGATATCCACAAGTCCCTGCAACTACCTGTAGAGGGGGACCACAAAGGTCTGAGCATACCACGGCTCAGTAGATAAACTCCTGACCACTACCAAACATGCACGGGTGGTGCATGCCTAGGAGGGGCCAGCACAAGTAGAAACTGTAAAGAACTAGAACAACGATAGAAGCAACAACAGTAGTACATTAGAGGGAGAAGCACAAGCAGTAAAGCAGTAAGGTGAGTACGAACTGAACTGTAAAGGTGACCGGCTACGAGTACGCCTACTAATCTCCTCGAAGGTAAGGGAGGTAAAAGTGTCAAGCCCAAAGGCTAATCCAACTCAATCTCAAGGCGTCACAATCAACCCTCTACTAGGGGCAAGAGGTCCACTATCAAGGTGCAAGAGAAACGTAAAGGGACCAAGGTGCGCGTAAAGTAAGCCTAGCACAATACAATAGGAGTCAAGGCATATCATTGACAAACGTGTCAAAACCAAAACCATAACCTCAAATGGACATCAAAGGCACCCCCTCCCAAGTTCGACTAAAACGACCTCAAATCTTGACTCAATCAACCTTGCTACTAAAAATCCAACCACTCTAAGGATCTACTATGGATCCCGAACCAATACTGCACCAAAGTATCTAATCAAGGTATGTAAACCTAGTACAAGGGACAACAAGGAGAGGTGACCACAACATCTATCGAAAACGTTCTCTTATTGTTTCGGGGACCGTACACTGTCAAGAACCAGGGGAATTCCATGACAAGTATGTTCCGTTCATGTGTTTTATCATCAATCTAGATATATCCCGGGATCCCTAAAGGTCAAGTACATCCCATATTCATTCGAAGTTCATTGAATTAATGCAAATCCCAGAATCCCTAAAAATCAAGTACATCCCGTATTTGCATATTTTATTTATTCTTTAGGATAAATCCCGGAATCATTAAAGATCAAGTACATTCCGTATTTATCCAAGTATCGTTGTAACGTTGATAGGACAAGGTTGGCCTAGTAGATCGTCAACACACTAGCCAAACCCAATCCGTCTTCCCCAAAGGCCGTTGGGAGGGCTCACGTAGCCCCCTTTGTGCACAAAGTCGTGGATGGTGCGACCATCCCGGGAAACCCTAAAACTCAAGTACATTCCCGCGTAAGAACATATCAATCCCTGAATCATTGTTACAAATATTATCCTGGGAATCCCTAAAAATCAAGTACATTCTTGGATCGTCATCATAAGTGTACTATGCCGAGAATCCCTAAAGATCAAGTATATTCTCGCATAGAAACAATCCAATTATATTCGTGGTCTTCAATTTTATTCATGAGTCATCATTCCCATTTTCATTTCATGTCTTACATGTGATGGATTCAAGATTATCCAAAGGTGGTCCTCGTAGGATCCATCCCCGTATTGGTTGTACATTGCATTCATTTCATTCATTTCATGTCTAGGTGGATTCAATATCATGTCAATCATCCTGAGAAAGCAAGCCCAAGGCTAGATCAAGTTCCCGAAGGTTACCACGCCCTTACCAAGGAAAGTCACCCAAACTATTTGACCACCACATTGACAACCACGACCGTACCAAGGTGAGACACCACGTTTTATTTCACAAGTCCATATAGTCTCACTAGTTTGTTCATTACCCAAACCACTCGCTCAATGGTTATTTCTATGTTCAACACTCAACGTAGAGATTTTACATAATTTCCAAGTACAATAATTTCGTAAGGACCCACCTTAGTGATTTGGCTATCTCCCTTACCGAACATGTAGCCCAATACTTGCCTCACAATATTCCTACGACCATTTTCTCTCCCAATTATTCATTTAAGACTCACTAAGGACTTTTATCGAACATGTGACGTCTATGGAATCAAGGGTGACCAACTAACCGTACAATTGCTAATTGACACTCCCAACCTCATTATTTCACCCATCGACGCAGCCCAATCCGAGGTTTGTGTAATTCTACAACGGGAATTCTATTTAGCCACAAAGACGATATACGGGGAGACTAATACGAACTATAGCACAAGCATGGGAACTAAATACACACACACGCACATGCTTGATAATGATCAAGAATTTACCCACCGGAGTAATCGCCGGAGTAGTCGACGAAAAATGTCGCCGCGAACCAAATCTGCCATCGCGTAGATCTCCTCACTCTCTACAACGTTCATAAAGGCCGCATCTCTATAACTCCTCGCCGAAAAGTCGCCGGAGCTCCTAAAATCGCCGGGTAGAGGAACCATGTAGGTTGCCGGAAATCTCTCACCAAGGGGAACAATGTTTCTCCTTGGAGGAACTCCATTGCTCAACTTTGGAGGATCCCCAAAAATCTAGACTTCGGTGGATGGAGAAAATGTTGGGCTTAATGGAGAGCTCTTGAGTAGAGGAATAAACTTTGTTCTTTGAATTTTTCCATTGGTGCCATAGAGAGAGGAGATAGGGAGGAGAGAGGGGGGAGCTCCATTAATGGAGGTTAGGAGAGAGAGAGAAGCTTAGGGTTCCAAAATGAGGAAGAAGGGGCCTCAAGACTGATTTAGGCCAAAAATTTGGGTTTGAGGAAGATTACCAAAATACCCCTCATTAAAAACTAGCAGAATCGCGCATTTTCTGCGACCGTCGTCCGGACGAAAGTCTCGGTCATCCGGACGAAGACCAACCGTGGTCCGGACGAAACATCCTGAACCAAACTTCACCATTTCTGGACCCATCGTCCGGACGAAGCCCAAGCGTGGTCCGGACGAAGCCTGTAGAAAAGTGTCGAAACGCGACGAAAAGACTCCGAACCTTTGCAACTCGTCCAAGAACACCTCTCGAACATTCTAGGCACCGAAATGACATTCCTAGGCTATCCCTTAGCCTTCCTCGAGGTCACAAACACATCAAACGATTCACAAACGACGAACAAACAAAGGACGATCAAACTTCAATGATCCGAATAAGAGTGAAACTCGTGTTGGGGAGGATCAACCCACAATGGACTCCTTCTCACGGTCCACCCAACCTTTCCGAGATCTAAGATTTTTCCAAAGTTCGACGAATTATATTTTGTTTCCACAAAATCGAATTTTAAAAGGAATGGAAATTCAGGTCGTTACATCGACCATGTCGAATAATAGTAGTAAGTAAAATGGATCGTGTCGTGCTACTTGGGTCCTTGCGGTATTGCGTGGGGTGAGTTGTGATAGATTGGGAACTTTCCCCCTTGTCGTTGATTGTGGTGAATCTACTCCTAATTTGGAATTGGTTGTGGGATTTCTGGGTATGTTGCTATTGTGTCTTTTGTTGGGTACTCGTACGTTATGGTGTGGTCGGTATAAAGCCTCATGATGTTGTGATGATC
>NMUG010009887.1:0-11130 GCA_002855965.1 Monotropa hypopitys | reverse complement strand
AGAACAATCATAATTCTTAATGTGTTTCATACACCTATATTGCCTGAAATTCAACTCTTTTTGAGTAAACAAATATTTGAGACTTTGGTGGTCCGTATAGATTTCGCATGTAACCCCATACAAGTAATGATTCCACTATTTAAGTGCAAACACCACGGTTGACAGTTCCAAATCATGGGTAGTGTAATTCAACTCATTTGATCTCAACTAATGAGAATCATAAAATAACTTTGCCCCTCTACATCAACACATAACTCAAACCTCGCAAAGATATATCACTATAAATATCCATATCTTTGGCAACCTTAGGAACTGACAAAAGCGGTGCTGACACTAACTTTTCCTTCAAACCTTGAAAACTATATTCACACTCCTTAGACCATACAAACTTCACATTCTTTCTTATTAATTTTGTCATCGACAAGGCAATAGAACAGAAACCCTTAATAAAATTGAAATGATACCGAGATAGGGAACCAATTTTTAATTTCATCTTTAAATATTTGTGAATAAACATATTCTATTTTAATGATTGAATGAACGCTGAGACATAAAACAATCACAAAGTATAGAGATAGAGTTAAAAGGCATAAACACGTGATATACGTGAAAAATCCCAATAAAGGTAAAAATCACGGAAAGGAAAAACAAACACTAATCAAATTTGTTCAATTATAAAGACTCATACTTACAACCATGACTCACTTTTGGTTGACCAGAGAACTTTGCTAACTCACCCGTACACCAAACATGTAACACCCTGAAAATTTAAACCAAATTTTTTTTGAAGACAAGGCATAGAGCAATACCAAATAAAAGTCTATCTAATTATTATCATCCCACACAAAGAAATATAAAAAGTTCCACTAGTCCATCACACACACGAGTTTAAAACAAATACAACCGGGTGTTATCATTACAATGCTTTAAAAATACCAAAATGAAATATGATAGAAATGATAACCAAGACTTTGACAAATGCTCTCATGCCATCCAATTGCTTGAATCCCATCAAGCTACGTAGCCAGTTCCTTCCCTATAAAATAGAGGGTTATGCAAATGCCTAGTAGGAAGACATAAACAAACGATTCATATGATTGCAATGTACAAAAAGCGATATGTGATATATGTATATAAGTAGGCTTAAAATGAAGTGTGACTACCAAAAAGAAGGGTAATTATTCTCGTTCCAATTCCAAGACTTTCCGTGAATTTCCGAAGTGTTCCAACACATGACTTTCATTGTTCCAAGACATTTCATTACAAGAGTTCCATTTATTTAAATGTTATTCCAAGATTGTTCAAGTCCAACAAGATCATCACAATGATCACCAAATGAGCTCCAAGGCTAGTTCCGCATAAGGGCTCGTCAACCCCATGTCGTGTAGTTCCTGTTTTCCCCAGCTCACAGGGAGGGTCCAGTCAAACCCCCATTGCGTAATGTCGTGTGCCACGCTTAATAGTGACCCAAGGTAAGCAACCCGAATCAATAGCCACTCAAATGTGTCTGACTTTGTAGATGAGGTCCATAGAAATTAGGTTTGCCAATTTCCGAGGTCGACTAGTTGTTGTGGTGAAATTTGAACGGATAGGCGTTTATGTCCAACTAAATTCTGGATTTTGATCGGATGGATTTAGTCTTTATGAATCCTTCCTAGTAATGAGATTTTGGATGACTTTCCATTCTAAAATATGATTTTGGTTGCTCATGTGAAATTCTGTCGATTCCAGAGCGTAATGCATGCGAGGAGGAGTCTTGTGAATCGTTCGATTACTATTTGTCCCAAACTGTGCTTCGGTTTGAAATTCTGATTTTGGATAAATGTTCCTTAATAATTTACCGATGTTAATTGATTGGCATACTATCTTTGGCTGACATCGGTGTTGTTCGTGAGAAGTATGAACATTTCGAAAGTGCATTTTAATCTGTTAAAAGACTGTTTTTCTTGATTTTTTAGTTGTGAGCATTGAGTCAAAATTGGGTATCAACATTGATATTTGATATTAATTTCAGGAGAATCATCAAAATATCTCAATTCGGCCAGGTTTGATTCCAAGAAACCCTCTTAAGGGTAAACGGTAAGTGTGTTGGTTATAATAAAGATTGCATTATTTATTTGCGTATTACTCTTGTCCACCTCACACTTGGCTTATAACTTGATTTCGGGGGACGTTAGGTGCATGATTAGGAAGGATGGTATTGACTCTGATATTATGTGTTTACTTGCTTAATTTAAGCGTGAATTGGGATAACATGTGATAATTGGTGCTAACTGATAAAAGTGTGAAAATTGGAGAATCATTGTGAAAAGTGTGGAAACATTGAGGAAAGTGGGGAAAGTTGTGTTAAATAGGGCCCTGTATAAAATAGTTGCCCTGTTTTATAGATGTGATAGACAACAATGTCTTTTCTAGAAAGTAGACATACTTGCAATGGTGGAATCCAATAGTCCTATGTGATGAATAAATGCCATTGATTTTCCATCTAGATAAGTGAACTTAAAACATGAATTAAAAACTAGTAGTAATGTGGGGCACGCTATAGGGGGTGAATACACCTGTTGTTTGTCTATCTATGTTTCTGGAGTATATCTGTAAAAGTGTAATTTGGGGTTAGATTAATTGGAGAACCACCTCTGCACTGTATCTGTTCTGTATCTATTCTGTATCTGCATTATTTTATTTCTATTCCATATCTATTTTGATTATGATTTATGTATCTATTCTGGTTATTTGTTCTATGTTTGTAATTGTTTATCAATTTTGTATATAATTATCTATCTTGTTTTCTATATTTGCTTATTATCTGTTACTATTTTTCTACTAGAGATATATTGATTGTACCTTATTCTATTTTATCTCTATTTTTCTACAAAGTTTATTATAGCTTACAGACTCTTGGATTTTTCTATGGCTTGTTTTGTATGAGAAATCCAAATTTTTGAGTCAGCTTGAAGGTCCACTGTAGTGTCGGATTTGGATCTTGGAGACGTACTTGTTAATTGGGGTATTTTTTTCTTCTGTTTAGTTTTATTGTATATTTGAGTTTCACTTTTCGGAACTCTCTAGTTGTACTTTTGTTTGTATATTCCAGTCCGTCTGTATATGTCTGAGGTCTTTCTGTTGAGATTAGTTGGTAGTATCTATTTTATATCTTAGTTAGTTGTTGTCTTCTATTAGATATTTTAGTTGTGTGGGGTGTGATTGTTCTTCAAGACTAAACTCGCTCCGCATGCTTCTTTTGATCTTGACCCATCAACAAACAAAAGCCAAACTGGGTTCTCCGGTTATTTTTCTGTTGCCTTATCAGGATAAGTATATTCGGTTATAAAGTCAGCAAGTATTTTCCCTTTGATTGCTTTTCGTGGGAGATACTCAAGGTCAAATTCCCTCAACTCTACCAACCACTGGATGAGTCTTCCTGAGGTGTCTGGATTGTGGAGTGCTCTTCATAGTGGTTGATCTGTTAAGATCTTGATTGAGTGTGCTTGAAAGTAGGGCCTCAGTCTCTTTGCGTTAGTCACAACTGCAAAGGCTATTTTCTCAACCTTTGGGTATATCCTCTCAAGCCCTCTCAATTTTCTACATGCATAATAGATTGGGTTTTGGATCCCATCTTGCTCCATGATCATCACTGAGCTCACAACACATAAAGAAACCACAATGTATAAGAATACTGGTTCACCTAGCTTTGTACAGCTGAGAAGAGGTGGGGTTTGAAGATAGTGCTTTATCTTCTAGAATTCCTCTTCTGTCTCGTCTGCCCACTGAAAGACTTTCTTTAAGATTTTAAGGAAAGGTTGGCACTTGTTTGTTGCTCAGGACATGAAACGATTGAGTTCTTCTACCCTGTCAGTTAGCCTCTGAACTTCTTTTACCGTCCGGGGTGATTGCATATCCAAAATTGCCTTAATCTTCTCGGGATTAGCTTCTAATCCTCTCTAAGAGACCAAAAAAACACAAAAATTGTCTTGAGTCTTCCAAATGTATACTTTTCTGCGTTGAGCCTCGTCATGTATTTCCACAAGATAGCAAAAACTTCTTCTAAATCCTGGATATGATTCTTTGCCTTGATGCTCTTCTCCAACATGTCATCCACGTACACCTCTATATTATGGTCGATCTGATTCTTGAACATTCTCTTCACAAGTCTTTGATAAGTGGTCCCAACATTCTTCAGACCAAACGGCATGACCTTGTAGCAGTAAGTGCCTCTATCGGTGATGAAGGAGGTCTTTTCATGGTCGTCCTCGTCCATCTTCACTTAATTATATCCGAAGAAGTCATCCATGAAGATAATAAGATCATGGCCTACTGTTGAGTCTACTAACTAGTCAATTCGTGAGATAGGAACACTGTCTTTCAGACACACTTTATTCAAGTTAGTAAAATCAATTCACATGCACCACTTTCATGAGGCCTTGTTCACTAAGACCACATTGGATAGTCAGTTTGGGTAGCAAACGACTCCGATTGATCCTGTCCTAGTGAGTTTATCAATCTCCTTTGCTACAACTCTTTTTCTTTCTGGTGTGAAACCCTTTTCTTTTATTTAACCGGTCAGACAGTAGTATCAACACTTAGACGATTAGTGATAATTTTGGGATCGATACCCAGCATGTCTTTGTGGGAATAGGTAAAAACATTGTAGTTCTTTTCGAATAAACCTTGTTAGGCTATTTTTCATTTCTGGGGACAAAATCAACCATATACTAACCTGCCTTTGCAAATTTCTAGGCTCCAGTTCCACCTTCTAAAGGTCCTCCGTTGCTTCCCCTTGAAGGAGCTTTTTCTTATCTTGGGCATCCAGACTGTCGATCTATAGACTTTCAATAGTTGAGGCCTCCCTTGCATGCCTGATTGATAGGTTTTAGCATTCTCTTGCGGCCTTCTGGTCTCGCTTCATTTCGCCCACTCCATTGGGAGTATGAAATTTAACTTTGAGGTGGTAAGTTGAGATTAGTACTTTGGATTTGTTTAGGGAAGTCCGGTCTATAATGGCATTGTATGCCGATGGATTGTCTACCACTAGGAAGTCTACCATTTGGGTGAGCTTCATGCCGTCCTCTCCTATTGTTATAGGCAATGTGATTTGTCCCTTCGGGTAAACTGGCTCCCCCGAGAACCCCATTAGGGGGGATCTCATTGGGCGAAGCCTATCTCGGCCCAGCTTCAATTGGTCTCATGCATCGAGAAATAAGATGTCTGTTGAGCTTCCACTATTGACGAGTACCCTCTTCATCTTGAAATTGGCAACAATCATTCCCACCACCAACAGATCATCGTGCAAGTAGTTGGTCCCCCGCTCATATTCTTCCAAAAAATAATATGGATTTCCTCATTGATTCTTAGCATTTTTGCCGACTCCTCATTGATTCTTAGCATTTTTGCCGACCTTTCGACTGCACATACCTCCATTGGGTCTTTTCTTTGGAGTCATTGCAAATGAGCTTTCTGAGTAGAATTTAATTCACCTCTTCTAGCAAATCCTCTATGGATGACCTTAATTTCACCCAAGGTTTCGTCCTAATGTTGTCCTCTGCCATTATCATTCCTTGACTCTCTTCTTGGTTGGCATATATCTGCCCCTTCTTAGTGACGAACCTCCTCAGTCACCCGTTCTGGAACAATTCTTCTATTTGGTTCTTTAGGTCGAAAAAATCATCCGTGTTGTGTCCGTGGTCTCGATGAAAACAGAAGCATTTATCTCTTTATCACCTAGTCAGATCAGTTTTAAACTTCTCCGGCCATTTCAGGTCAGGTTCAGAGTGCAAGTCCTCGAGGATCTGCTCTGCAGTTGCTACCATGGGTGTAAATTGTTGATACCTAGAACCCGATCCTATGTGCTTTCTCAGATGGCTCCGATGGTCTTCTTTTCTCTGTCTTTGATCTTGGTTTCTACTATCAGGTCTCCCTATTTTCTTCTTTTCAGAAGTATGAGTAATGCTTTGCTGGAGAGTGTTACCGACCTCTTGAACAGTCCTGGCCCTCCTGGCACTGAGGGTTTCCTCTGCATTCATATGTGTTTGAGCCCTGAGCATGAGCTCGGTCATGGTCTGGGGGGGTCCTACATGAGATTGAACAAGAACTGCCTTGACCATAACCCAGCGATATAGGCAATGATTGATACCTTGTCATCTACACTTTCGACTTGCATCATTTCCTTGGTAAAATGGGTTGTGAAATCTCTGAGAGATTATCCTCTGCTCTGAACAATTGTTAGCAAGTGGGTCGAGGGCTTACAATACCATTGGCCCACGATGAAGTAGTTGACAAAACTTTTGCTAAGTTCTTTGAAATTGTTGATGGTGTTGGGCTTTAGCTTATTGAACCACATCCAGACATTTCCCTTCAAGGTAATAGGGAAATCCTGGCACATTATTTCATCTGGCATTGCTTTCAGTAGCATCAAGTTTTTGTAAGTCTCTAAGTGATCAAGAGGATCTGTCGCCCCGTTGAATGTCCCTAGAGAGGACATCTAACATTTTTTTGGTAAGGGCATCTGCATAACCTTTTGTGTGAATGAGGAATCCGTGTTTTGGATTAAATCCTCCACTGTGGCTGGGGCTATAGCTCCAGCTCTTATCTGATCCTGTAACTTATCTCTCTATGCTTGTATGGCCACGATAGCATCCTGCTCCCCATCTGGTCTTTCAGGGCATTGGTCAGTCCCTTCCTGATGGCTTGCTCCATGACTTGCCACGACATTACTCCTAACGGATTCCTCTGTGTGTGTCGGTAGGGGAGGATTTTGGATAGGTTTTGCTTCCAATATTTCCCTCATCTATCGGTTCTAACACCGCTCATCCTCCAAGGCCATGGCCATTGCCTCCATCCTGTCTTGCATCTAGTTAAACATATCCACCGTTACTTGTGGTGGGTCTCGATTGGTTTGTCCTTCAATATCCAGTGTTTTACTATTGTTTTTGCGAGTCTGGACCATCCAATAGGAAACCTTTCACTAGATTTAAGAAAGTGTTCACACAAATGGCGCCAACTGATGAATAGTCTCCTATGAACAGCTTGCCTCGCCTATCGTCTCCTTATTTTGACTCATGTGCCAAATCTGCATTAAAATGATTCAAGAAACACGAGATGAGAGTCTGTGTCTATGAATCACCTCTAACGATCAAGTAAGTATCTCGATTGACAATAAAATGAAGTGGAAAAGTACTGAAACAAGTGGCATCTCTATCGTAGGGTATCACTTTGGTTTTATACCATCATTCACCTCTCCTACAAACCTACATCACATAACCCAAGATTCATGGGAGCGTATCCTCCCTTACATATCTGTTGTATGCTCCTATGGAAGTTTCCCTATTTGTGTGGATTCATTCTGTTATTAAAGGATGGAGTTACGGATGTGCGCTTATCCCCTTTTGACTCTGTCTAGAGCCTCAGCCCTTATAACATCACTTGATTGATAATGAAATAGTCATCGTGTCATCCTCGGGTCTGCATTGTCAACCTCACAAGGAAGTTGACCTAATCGTGCTGAGCTATTCCCGAGAAGTCGAGTCCGAGCTCACCTGGGGTAATATTTCCCTCATCAATTAGGAATATATATATAATACGGAAATTTTCTCTCCTCAATTTGAAAACTCATGCCCACTATGCATGAAACTATAAACCCTATAGGCTAACATATTATAATAGAATAAGATTCTTTCTCTCTCCTTTTTGACACTCACCCCCTTTTGAATCACATGCCTGACATCCACTTTTTTAGGCAGCCAACTAGGGTAGATATACTAATAGGATCTATCGTTTTTATTTCAGAAACTAGAAAATCCGCCCAAATCTTATTCATGCAAAACCCTAACACATATGCTCGAGCAGCAATTAACCTCGCTTAAACGAGTCTTCCCGCTCAATGGTCATGCAAGTGATGCTGCTTTCGCTCGACTTTTGCAAGTTTGTCTTACTGGTTTTGCCTGAGACTTCTTCTAGATGCTTGAGAGATTTTTTGTCAAATCCAAACACCTCTAAAAATGCCTTCTTGATGCCTCTGATCATGTCTTCTTAAACCTTCTTCAATCCCAATCAAATCTTTGACTTTCAAAGACTCAAAATAAGTAAAACTAAAGATATTACAGACGACTTGATTTTTCTTCCACATTCCTAAATTGACGCTACTATAAATAAAAATTATAACTCAATTTATTATATTTTGTCAATCATAAAATTGCCAATTAAATCAGAATACTATCCTAATAGATTTGGACCTTACAATCTCCCCTTTGACATTTTCATGACAATATATATACAATAAATACTCTAGCCTAATTTAAATTTTTATTCCTCATTGGATGAGTGAATGATCCTGCAAAAATACAACTCAACATCCAAAACATATTAGGCCATAAATAACCTTCTCTCCCCCTTTTTGTCATAAAATGACAAAGAAAAGTGAAAAAGTACAAATAGGCACAAGAAACAATAAAAAAATACCAATAAGCAAGAGAGATACCAAAATTGAAACAACCATTCGATCTTATAAATCAGGAAATAACCTAAAAATAAACTCATGCTCCTCAAAATGCATAAAATCAGAAAATAACTCCCCCTTACTAATATAATCTCTACTCCCTTAAGATACAAAAGATAGACTCTCCCTAAATCAATGCAAGCAAACTCACTCAAAATGAATGCATGACAAAGGAAATATCATAAAATAGAAATAACTAGAATTTCTAAAATTATTAAAAATCATCAAATTAAACACATATAAATCACTAATAAGATATTAATCATTTTGGCAAAATATGTATTCTCACTTTTAATCATATTTTATTATTCAAAAATCATAAATTCAAATATGAATGCTCAATAATGGAACAAAAGAGTGTGTGTGCAAATATATAAAATGAAACTCAAGGGTCTAATCTGGTATGAGATATAATTTACAAACCAAATCTCAATATTTATGAAAGTTCTTTTCAAAGAAAGTCAAATCATACTATATCACCATAAAATTTCCATTTTCAATTCTGCCAAAATATTTTTAAATTGATCTCATCGACAGATTTCACACACAAGAGTACCATAGCAAAGACCGGATAGGATCAACATATGATCTATGATAATTTTGGGATCATGATGTCTAATTTTTGGTCAATTCTCTTAATAGAAACTATCACAAATAGAACATCACTCAAAGGAGAACTGTGATCCCAAGTATAGAGATACGAATATACTCATTTAAAATATTAATGTGAACAATATCCCATAAATGAGTTTTCATGCAAAAATTTATGGATAGAAGAGAATAAAATTTTCATTTAAAGCATGTCCACACATAAAATCCCAAAATAAAGATATATCAGACTAGGGGAAAATATGGACAACTTGATGAGATTTATTAAATCAAAAATTTCAAAATTAATCTAAAACAGAAAATCTTTTTGGATTTTTGAATATATAAATTAATAAATAAAATCTATCTAAATACAATGCAATCTTTCTAAATGGTAGATGTGAGATTTAAATCTACTTTTTCTATTCCATACTTTCTTAATTTTAACTTATTCTTCTTGAAACATGTGTTGGTCCAAGAGCAACCAAGAGGGGGGGTGAATTGGTATAAAAAGAATAATAAGCATATAAAACTGTAGTTGAAATAAAGCGAGTCTAATTATAAATTTGAACTAGATAAGACTTAAAGCAAGATACTAAGAGATTAATATCAATTAGTTCAATAACCAATCTATTCAAAGCACCAACGCAACTCCTTATGTTACACTTCGGTTTCTTGGGGGTTTAGTTCAAAGAGGTCGTGGTTTTCGGTTTTGAGTTGGTTCTTGATGATTAGATAGGTAAAGTAACTAAGATATTAATTTTGACAATGAACAAGAAATTAAACCAAGTAAGCTAGAGAAATGAGAGAATGAAACTAGAACAAGAGAGAGAGAGAGAGAGAGAATTGAGACAAGGATTTTATAGTGGTTCAGTTGGAGGATCCAATCTCCAACTTTACATCCACTTCTCTCACAAATGCGGTGAGAGTTCTACTAGCTATTCAACCTTCGGGTGGTTGATAAATCCTTACAACTTTCGAGTAGTTGTCTAACCCTTTACAAATAAGCTCCTTCTCAAGGTGGCTCCCACCTTCCTTCTTCAATGCCAAAAAACTACTTCTTTGGTCTTCAATAAAGGAGAACAACAAGTAGCTATGGAGAAATTACGTCTCCTTACAAAGTAGTCTTGAAAGATATGACAATGAATACCTACAACTACTACAATTTAAGCCTCACTATAAAAGTATGACAATAGAGCTTAGAAAGAGCGAGAGAAAGAGTGCTTTGAGAGATTCTAGTATGTATAGAGTATTGTAGGAGTTGTAAGAGGTCTTCTCAAGTCTTTGGCAACCTTTAAATAGCCTTCAATCTTCATATAGCCGTTTGTAGCCGTTGCATGGGCATAGTTGTAATTATTTTTGCTTTAAAATTTGAATCTGCACAATTTAATACAGGCCAGTATGCGACCGGTATGCCACCGGTATGCCGGTTAGGCTAAAATTTGAATCTATAAAAATGGGCAAGCAATGAATACAAGTCTAAGGGACTTTAAATGAATTTCAAATAGTCCTAAGAGAGTTTAAAAAGATTTGAACCATGATGAAGAATCTCTTGGACTTAAATACAAGAATGATGCGGAAATTAAGCTCATAAATATAATTCCTTAATTTAAATAAAGATTTAAACATTTAAACTATAATTCAAGGAATTTTAAAATCATTTTATAAATACTATATTTGTGTAAATGATGCACCATCAAAACATAGGACCAACAATCTCCCCCTTTTTGATGATGACACAAATATAGAGAAGGTGAAAGCTCTAAAATGATTTTCAAAACTTTTAAGAAAGTCTCCCCCTATGTATATGCACATAGATAACAAGGTTTAAAACCCATAAGGGGAATGTTTCATTAAAAAGGAGCTAACTTTCTTCATAATAGATCATGTATCAATTATGGGTTTTTTACATCCATAAAGGATACACTTATGAAGAATAGAAAGATAAGAAATTGAAGAGCATAAATAATCTAGACAAATTTACAAGAATTGGTAGATCTTCTCTAAATTCTCCCCCTGTGTCATAATCAAAAAGATAAATCATTAGAAGC
>NMUG010009886.1:0-11133 GCA_002855965.1 Monotropa hypopitys | reverse complement strand
GTAGTTCAACACTGATAAAAAGAGCACAAATCAAACCCTGTAGAAATTAAGCAATCTATAAATTAGTAATTGAACATTAATCTTCAAATATCAATAATGTATCACATAAATTAAAAAAATAGCATGAGAGAGAGTTTACTGTCTTCTTGAATCTTGAGTAATCATCACTGTCGGGAAGAATGACTGAGGAGTTGAAAGAGAGAGTCAAAAAAATGTCGGGGAGAGGAGAATGACTGAGGAGTTGAAAGAGTGATAGAAAGTTGAAAGAGTGAGAGATAAGTTGCAAGAGAGAGAACATACCTGAGGAGTTTTGGAGGCAGAGAGATACAAAAAGTTGGGGAGAATGACTTAGGAGAAGCCCTAATGTGAGTATTTATATCCAAGGATCAATCTTCAAAAAATACCCTCGGACACATGAATTACTCGAAAAACCACCACCAATTTCCGAAAAAACAGGGGCAAAGCCACTGAACACCACATTGCCATACACACACATTACCAGAAATTGGGATCCCAATTTTCGGAAAACCGAGCCTCAGTATCTCCCCCAACTCCCTGCACACTTCCACAAACCCACATTTCCTGAAATTGGTGAGACAATTTTCGGAAAACCACCAATTCCCAAAAAACTCGTATCCCTCTTCCAGAAAACCAATGCTCCCCCTTTCTCCCTCTTCCAGAAAACCAATGCTCCCCCTTTCTCCCTCTTCCAGAAAACCAATGCTCCCTCTTTCTCCCTCTTCCAGAAAACCAATGCTCTCCCTTTCTCCTTCTTCTGGAAATTGACATTGCCCTTTCTTCTCTTTCTCTTCCCTTTTTCCGGAAATGGGAGTCTTCCATCCTACCTTCCTTCTCCGGTAAATCATGTCTGCCTTCCTCCTCTTCCTTTCTTCTTTTCCGGAAGACCAGGGAGGACATAACACCACCAAAAATTTATTTGAAATTCCAGGGTGGACACGTGGACACGTGACCCCCTGGTCACAAGCTGAATCCGCCAATGGGTACATTTTGCAATGCATCCTTGCAAGCATATTCCTGAAAAGAAGCATTAGGATATGTTAATTGACAGGGATTTATACATAATGCATAAGCTGAAAGATTTGTTTGGCTATTTTTGAATAACCACAATCTTCAACATGAATAGAAATTTTATTATTAACAATTAAATATTTAATATGACCCGCTCTGTCTCGACACGACACCCGATTGGATTTACAATGACACGTGACGATCCCGCGTCGTCAACAACACAGCAATACCTATGGCTCACAAATAACAAGAATACCATATCATTTGCCCAATAATATGAACACAACACTATTTACCATACAACGAAAGTCTTGTAGACTTGATATAACTGAATCTGCATCAAACACGATTAGCACATCTAAAATAATGTACGAAATTGAATGTCACCGAAGGCCTGCGTAAATCACAGTAGCCTTAAATCGAATTCACCGCCTCTACCGATTACACGAGGGTTTGTAGGTGTCCGATTCCCAGGATACAATCGGTGTTCGATCAAGTGTACCACTAACACTAGATCGCTTATCGAACTATGTACGCGATTGTATCTATCTCTGTTGGAACCGAGTTGAAATGACTGTATACATGACTCTCTCTATATATATATACACACACGACTGTATATCATGCGCGGTACAAGACTGGAGATACCTTCGAAGACTCGCGAATTTTTTTCAGGTAGAAGAGGATTGTTGATTTTCTCTGTATCGATTGAAGGTCCCGAGATCCAATATATACACAGGTAGATCTGTATTGAAGTCTAACAATTCATTGCAGACGTTTTGGTTGCATCGAATCGTTTCAGAAACTAATCGATTTGGTTGCCAAACGATACAGATGCCAACGGATGACAATCGATTTAACTTCAGGCACGAAGGCTGGCCCAAGGTTTATTTAAGCCTAAATAAAAATTGCCCAAAAAAATTTTAACTCCAGGCACATTCCACTAAACCACGGGCCATGGACGCGGGACGCGGGTGCGGGCTCGGGCACGACCGGGCGACGGCGCGCACGTGTGTGTGCGCGCGCATGTGAGAAAATATGTGATGCGCACATCAACTTACTTTCTCCTTAGCCTTAGTTGTGACACTAAGTGACACAACACATTAAATAAACTCATCACAAATTTCCTCATTCTCCAATGTGGGATTGACATTAAAGGGTTTTTCCCTCCATTGTCAGACACCCGCTTTGCACGACAATATCTCATTCAATCCTTAACGGGTTTCGTCGATTCTTTTTGCAAAATAATCTCATATCCAAGGAGTATCTAACTCATCCTTAATTACCTCGATCGGTGATCGGGTCAATCGGCAAAAGATCTCAAAGTCCGAAGAAAACAATTTCCTTTTCTGTTTTTTCCTACCTCACATCATCTGATAACTTGATCAAAGAAATACCTTCGCAAATATTTTAAAACCCTAGTAATCCAACAATTTTACATAATATACAAATAAACAATACTAAATGAACACAACACTCCATAAGCTCCATAGCTTTGACTGTACAACATCTATCTAACCAATATTCTAACATAGCTTTGACCCATATCTGTAACAACTCTTGGCAGTCGCTGGACTTCGGACACTCCCCTGACTGAATCCACTCTGTTTACTAGCAGCACCTGACTCGCTCGGCCTTTGACTCCCTGAAGTCTTTCTAACTTGTGATCTCATCTCAACGCCTCTCGCATCACTGTTTCCTCCTCTTCCTGAAAGACTGCTTCTGCTTCTTTTCACATCCTCCCTGTAAACCCTCAGATCATCGATGTCTTTTTCCATCTTCCTTGCTGTCTCCACCAAGTCCGCATAAGAGGTCTCCCTGTACCCAGTCAGTCTAGTAGCAATGGGTGGTATCAACTCATTCTTAAAACGCCTACACCTCTTCTCATTTGTATTCACCAAATCTGTCGCATAACGAGACAGAAAAGCAAACCTGGCCTCGTACTCTGTCACTGTCTGACTGCCCTGCTTGAATGTAACAAATTCCTCCTCCCTTGCTAGTTGATAGCTCTCTGGATAGAACTGTGCATGAAACTCCTGGACAAACATGTCCCAAGTGATAATGCCTCTGACCTCCGGTACCACTCCCGGAAGTGGTGCTGTCCTCAACCTGCTGAAATTCTCCCACCAAATCAACGCTTCCCCTGCTAAACTGAATGATGCCAATCTCACCTTCTGTTCATCTGATACTTCCAAGATTTTGAAAACCCTCTAAATTCCCTTTAGCCATTTCTCTACCACACTCGGGTCAGTAGTGCCCTCAAACTCTGTCGGATGTAGTCTTTTGAACTTTTCATACAATGCCCCAGGTCCTCCCAACTCAGTTGCTTGGTAATTTGCAAAATTTGTCAGAGCTGCAACCAAACGATCCATGTCCCCCTCTGCTCTCTGTGCCACTGGAACCTGTGGATGATTCACTTCCCCAGCACTGGACTGTCCTTCAGCATTAGGATCCATAATAATCTTCCTGAACTTTAATCATAGACAATCATCACAAACAATTGTTAGATAAAAACCGTTAGCGTTAGTCCATGAATGCATGTGACTCTCTAACATCTTACGATCCACTATGACTCTACAGAAAACCCTAAGAGTAACCATGTATTACCGCAGATTCTCCCAAACTTCTGACGAGAAGATACGTTAGCTAGGCGATCTTTGAATCAGACCTAAGGGTAATCATTGATCGTACACAATCCTCAACTCTATCCATCCATACTTCGAGAATCTCTAAACCTATGCTTTGATACCAAGCTATAACGCCCGTCCCGCAGGGACCAATTTAATGATCCAGCGGACCCGGCAATGTTACTAAAAACAGAAACAGAAGAAAGACAGAAGAGACAGAACAGAACAGACAGACAGATAACCAGAGACAAAGAATCTAAATGAATATGCATGATAAATTAAATAATAACTGCAGAAGTCCCAAAGTGCTGACAACTAGAAAATAAAACAAAAACTCAGCAAACACGCTGACCTAGTCTCCAACAAAAACTGAAACAACCAACTAAATAACAGAATCAGACACTGCTACTAATAGAAACAAAACTGCTAACAATTGAAAGTAAAACACCAGAACCACTGAACAGAACTGCGCAGCTATCCAAACTCCTCCAGCTAAACTCCAAGTAGTGGACCAGACTGCTCAGCTAATCAGAAACCTGCACTTCGACCAATGCCCATACATATACAAAGTGCAGGAATGCGTTAGCTTACTAGAAGTACTGTGTCAAATAAAAATAAACTGAAACAACAGATGCAGATATTAAAAGCTGAAATAAGACAGAACAGATTATACTAAATAGGCTGAATATGATAACAGATATCTATCAACAGAACGTGCCAGAGCACAGTAGAAATAATCTAAGTACTGAGGGTAACGTGTGAACCTTAGCGTACGTTTCTACAGACTTTTATCACATATATATGTTTCACTTTTTATGTTAGTTCAGATTCCTTGAGCCGAACATCCAGCAAGTATTGACATTGAAATGTCCAGAAAACACGCCTCACTGCCTTGTAGGCTAAGGGGCACCAAAATCGCCTCACGAATGGGCCGCAACTAACGCCTCACGAAGGGGCCGCATAATATCAGAATGTCAGAATCTATTTAACCTTATTAAGTTGACAGAATATCAGATCTTTCAGACTCATCTAGTTTAACAGAGTTATCGGATTATCAGAAATTGCAAAAACGTAAAGGTGGCTCGTACAATTCTAGCAAGATACTAGGTGTTCATGTACAACTAAGCAGATATCACATGATCGGAAAGCTAATAACATAAAATGAGAAAAATCCACAGAACTAAAAGCAAACTAGCACACTCACTGTCGGGTCTTAGATTGGTTTCTTGGAATTGGATGTGGCTGGATTAGGCTACCTAGAAGAATCCCCTGAAAACGCAGATAATAAGTCAGATTCTCAACATCACAATATCCCAATACTGATAATCAAAAATGAAAATTAAACAATTACACAATCTGATTGTTTTTCAGAATTTTACAGAATTTTCAGATTAATTTAATTTCCCCAAAACATATTTTTAAACAAATATAATTTTCTCAAAAAAATACACTGACCTGTATGAACCCGGTATGCAAGCGGCATGCCGGCCGGCATGCCGGTCCTTCAGAAAAATTACAGAAACAAGCAGATTCTCACAAATTTTCAAGGGTCGATTACGCTATCAAAACGGAGTTATTTTCAGAAACTTAAAACATGAAATATTCTTAAAACATGTTAAACTATAACCCTATAAATTTTCAGAACACGATTTCATGATTTTGAACCTAATTGGGCCAACCGGTATGGACCCGGTATGGGTCCAGTATACCGTCCAGCATGCCGGTTCCTTGAAATTTTCACAGTTTTAACAGATTTTGCCATATTTTCCCACAACAATTTCAATATCTAAATGACATTATTTTAAGAAACTTAATCATGAAAGATGTTCTACTAGATGGGTTCTATAAGTTTTATAAGACAAAAGATCGTGAAATCATGATTTTAAGGCCAAACACTCAACCGGTATAGGACCGGTACGACACCGGCATACCGCCCAGTATACCGGCCGGTGTACCGGCTCGTACAACAGAAGACAGAAAACAGAATCTTCTTAATCCAAAAACACGATTTCTTAATTAAAACTCATAAAACTTCGATTTAAGGACTTCTAAACGGAAAAATCAGAACATATAAGATGTAGTACATATTCATATGTTTATCATATTTTGATTTCATGATTAAACAATCATTTTTAACCCCTCAAAATCAAATTTTTCCAAAGAAAATACTTAAAACAGTGGCTAATTATGATTAGCACGAAAACTCAGATCTAGATTAAATTAAGCACGAAATTAAGATTTTAAAAACATAGTGATTACCTTTGATGTGTGATGAACAAATCCTATGAAGGATTCCTCTCCAAATTCCTTGATGTAGGTTGGGAATTTGAGATTTTCCTAACTCCCTCTCTCTAATCTCTCTAGAGCCACTCCCAAGCTACACTTATGTTTGTAATGACCTAATGAGGCTTAAGCCTCCATTTTATACCACCCTAATCAGGACTTTAGGTTGTTTTACCATAGTGACCCTCACTTAAATCATAAATACTCCTTACGTGCCATTCCATAATTCAAAATAAACTTGTATAAGTCTAAATTAAATTAAATATCCTATTAAACTCTAAAAAATCACAAAAAATACCAACACCACCATTTATTTATTTTTTTGAATCTCTTAAAATATTTTTCGAATATATTTTTAATAAATAAAAATATAATTTCTCCGGGACGGTTGTTACAACTCTCCCCTACTTAAAAAGATTTCGTCCTCGAAATCGAGGTCACTCACATGCATAAGCACACACATCCTCGCACTCATATTTCGCAAGTTATTTTTAACAATCTACCACGGTATTGTAAATAACATTACAAAATAAAATTTCAGATACCTGGTGTGTCCCCGCTTGTAGCCAGTTGCTGAACCAACGAAAATACTCTTCCCGGTGCTCTGAATTCTTCATTTGATGTAGTTCCGGCTGTTGACAGATTCCCTTTCGGACACTGTGGCCTGACGTGCCCATACTCACCGCACCCGTAGCACTTCACATTCCTCTGATCTTCCTTTGGGCAATCCTTCACCAAGTGATCGGTTGACCCACATATGTAACAACTCTTGGCAGTCGCTGGACTTCGGACACTCCCCTGACTGAATCCACTCTATTTACTAGCAGCACCTGACTCGCTCGGCCTTTGACTCCCTGAAGTCTTTCTAACTTGTGATCTCATCTCAACGCCTCTCGCATCACTGTTTCCTCCTCTTCCTGAAAGGCTGCTTCTTCTTCTTTTCACATCCTCCCTGTAAACCCTCAGATCATCAATGTCTTTTTCCATATTACTTGCTGTCTCCACCAAGTCCGCATAAGAGTTCTCCCTGTACCCAGTCAGTCTAGTAGCAATGGGTGGTATCAACCCATTCTTAAAACGCCTGCACCTCTTCTCATTTGTATTCACCAAATCTGTCGCATAACGAGACAAAAAAGCAAACCTGGCCTCGTACTCTGTCACTGTGTGACTGCCCTGCTTGAATGTAACAAATTCCTCCTCCCTTGCTAGCTGATAGCTCTCTGGATAGAACTGTGCATGAAACTCTTGGACAAACATGTCCCAAGTGATAATGCCTCTGACCTCCGGTACCACTCCCGGAAGTGGTGCTGTCCTCAACCTGCTGAAATTCTCCCACCAAATCAACGCTTCCCCTGCTAAACTGAATGTTGCCAATCTCACCTTCTGTTCATCTGATACTTCCAAGATTTTGAAAACCCTCTGAATTCCCTTTAGCCATTTCTCTACCACACTCGGGTCAGGAATGCCCTCAAACTCTGTCGGATGTAGTCTTTTGAACTTTTCATACAATGCCCCAGGTCCTCCCAACTCAGTTGCTTGGTAATTTGCAAAATTTGTCAGAGCTGCAACCAAACGATCCATGTCCCCCTCTGCTCTCTATGCCACTGGAACCTGTGGATGATTCACTTTCCCAGAACTGGACTGTCCTTCAGCATTAGGATCCATAATAATCTTCCTGAACTTTAATCATAGACAATCATCACAAACAATTGTTAGATAAAAACCGTTAACGTTAGTCCATGAATGCATGCGACTCTTTAACATCTTACGGTCCACTATGACTCTATAGAAAACCCTAAGAGTAACCATGCATTACCGCAGATTCTTCCAAACTTATGACGAGAGGATGCGTTACCTAGGCGATCTTCGAATCAGACCTAAGAGTAATCATTGATCGTACACAATCTTCAACTCTATCCATCCATACTCCGAGAATCTCTAAACCTATGCTTTGATACCAAGCTGTAACGCCCCGTCCCGCAGGGACCAATTTAATGATCCAGCGGACCCGTCAACGTTACTAAAAACAGAAACAGAAGAAAGACAGAAGAGACAGAACAGAACAGACAGACAGATAACTAGAGACAAAGAATCTAAATGAATATGCATGATAAATTAAATAATAACTGCAAAAGTCCCAAAGTGCTGACAACCAGAAAATAAAACAAAAACTCAGCAAACACGCTGACCAAGTCTCCAACAAAAACTGAAACAACCAACTAAGTAACAGAATCAGACACTGTTACTAATAGAAACAAAACTGCTAACAACTGAAAGTAAAACACCAGAACAACTGAACAGAACTGCGCAGCTATCCAAACTCCTCCAGCTAAACTCCAAGTAGTGGACCAGACTGCTCAGTTAATCAGAAACCTGCACTTCGACCAATGTCCATACATATACAAAGTGCAGGAATGCGTTAGCTTACTAGAAGTACTGTGTCAAATAAAAATAAACTGAAACAACAGATGCAGATATTAAAAGCTGAAATAAGACAGAACAGATTATACTAAATAGGCTGAATATGATAACAGATATCTATCAACAGAACGTGCCAGAGCACAACAGAAATAATCTAAGTACTAGCGTACGTTTCTACAGACTTTTATCATATATATATGTTTCAGTTTTTATGTTAGTTCAGATTCCTTGAGCAGAACATCCAGCAAGTATTGACATTGAAATGTCCAGAAAACACGCCTCACTGCCTTGTAGGCTAAGGGGCACCAGAATCGCCTCACGAAGGGGCCGCAACTAACGCCTGACGAAGGGGCCGCATAATATCAGAATGTTAGAATCTATTTAACCTTATTAGGTTGACAGAATATCAGATCTTTCAAACTCATCTAGTTTAACAGAGTTATCGGATTACCAGAAATTGCAAAAACGTAAAGGTGGCTCGTACAATCCTAGCAAGATACTACGTGTTCATGTACAACTAAGCAGATATCACATGATCGGAAAGCTAATAACATAAAATGAGAAAAATCCACAGAACTAAAAGCAAACTAGCACACTCACTGTCGGGTCTTAGATTGGTTTCTTGGAATTGGATGTGGCTGGATTAGGCCACCTAGAAGAATCCCCTGAAAACGCAGATAATAAGTCAGATTCTCAACATCACAATATCCCAATACTGATAATCAAAAATGGAAATTAAACAATTACACAATCTGATTGTTTTTCAGAATTTTACAGAATTTTCAGATTAATTTAATTTCCCCAAAACATATTTTTAAACAAATATAATTTTCTCAAAAAAATACACTGACCTGTATGAACCCGGTATGCAAGCGGCATGCCGGCCGGCATGCCGGTCCTTCAGAAAAATTACAGAAACAAGCAAATTCTCACAAATTTTCAAGGGTCGATTACGCTATCAAAACGGAGTTGTTTTCAGAAACTTAAAACATGAAATATTCTTAAAACATGTTAAACTATAACCCTATAAATTTTCAGAACACGATTTCATGATTTTGATCCTAATTGGGCCAACCGGTATGGACCCGGTATGGGTCCGGTATACCGCCCGGCATGCCAACCGGCATGCCGGTTCCTTGAAATTTTCACAATTTTAACAGATTTTGCCATATTTGCCCACAACAATTTCAATATCTAAATGACATTATTTTAAGAAACTTAATACATAAAAGATGTTCTACTAAATGGGTTCTATAAGTTTTATAAGACAAAAGATCGTGAAATCATGATTTTAAGGCCAAACACTCAACCGGTATAGGACTGGTACGACACCGGTATACCAGCCGGTGTACCGGCCGGTGTACCGACTCGTACAGCAGAAGACAGAAAACAGAATCTGCTTAATCCAAAAACACAATTTCTTAATTAAAACTCATAAAACTTCGATTTAAGGACTTCTAAACGGAAAAATCAGACATATAAGATGTAGTACATATTCATATGTTTATCATATTTTGATTTCATGATTAAACAATCATTTTTAACCCCTCAAAATCAAGTTTTTCCAAAGAAAATACTTAAAACAGTGGCTAATTATGATTAGAACGAAAACTCAGATCTAGATTAAATTAAGCACGAAATTAAGATTTTAAAAACATAGTAATTACCTTTGATGTGTGATGAACAAATCCTATAAAGGATTTCTCTCCAAATTCCTTGATGCAGATTGGGAATTTGAGATTTTCCCAACTCCCTCTCTCTAATCTCTCTAGAGCCACTCCCAAGCTACACTTATGTTTGTAATGACCTAATGAGGCTTAAGCCTCCATTTTATACCACCCTAATCAGGACTTTAGGTTGTTTTACCATAGTGACCCTCACTTAAATCATAAATACTCCTTACGTGCCATCCCATAATTCAAAATAAACTTGTATAAGTCTAAAGTAAATTAAATATCCTATTAAACTCTAAAAAATCCCAAAAAATACCAACACCGCCATTTTTTTTGAATCTCTTAAAATATTTTTCGGATATATTTTTAATAAATAAAAATATAATTTCTCCGGGACGGTTGTTACACTGCACTTGTTTGTTGCACTGGTTGTTGCACTTGTTTGTTGCACTGACTGCACTTGTTTGTTGCACTGGTTATTGCATTAGCTGCACTTGTTTGATGCACTGGTTGCACTTGTTTACTGCACATGTTGTTGCACTGACTGCACTTGTTTGCTGCACATATTGTTACACTTGTTATGCACTGCCTACACTTGTTTGTTGCACTTGTTGTTGCAATGTCTGCACTTGTTTGCTGCACATGTTGTTCCACTTGTTGTTGCACTAGTTGCACTTGTTTGTTGTACTTGTTTGCTACACTTGTTGTTGCACTGACTGCACTTGTTTGCTGCACATGTTGCTGCACTTGTTTGCTGCACATGTTGTCGTACTAGTCTGTTATTTTATTCAAATTTTAGATTATCAATTATGGGCAATGATGTTTGCTGAACTCAAATCAATTTCACACAATTACACGTCAGACAGGTCAAGTCAAGAACTACAATAGCAAGCAGGGGCATCGTCACATCGGATACGAGAATCTTTTATTTATTTATTTGTAAGTTGTAACACGAAAGTTGTACTTTTTTCTATTATGCAAGTTGTAAATTGTAATAGTTTTTTGTCTTTCAATTATGCAAGTTGTAATTTATATTATAGTGAAGTTAAATTTCAATAAAATAAATTTACTTACTTATTTGTAAATGGATCGGCACGACA
>NMUG010009885.1:0-11133 GCA_002855965.1 Monotropa hypopitys | reverse complement strand
GCATCAGCTAGCACATGGCGCCTAGGAGACGACCCGCTCATGAACTTGAAGAGGACAGGCTTGACAGGCTACAACAGACTGTGGAAACTTTAGCAGCCAGTATTGCGGCCATCCAACTCCATCTTCAGCCACAACACCCTCAACACCCTGATCAACCTCACCACCGGCCAAATCCTCGTGAGGAGGAGGAGATTGAAACTATCCGTACGTACGAAAATGAAGAGGAGAACCCCTTTGCTGAAGATGAGCCCTATCGAAGACCAGAAAGACACCCGCGGATTCTCAATCGACGTGAGGAGCGAGAGGCTCCCCCATCTCCATCAAAATGGGAGTCAGGACTCAAAATTGATATACCAGAGTTCCAGGGAGGTATGATCCCAGAAGATTTCTTGGACTGGATATTCGCCGTGGAGGAAGTATTGGAGTTCAAAGAGGTTCCGGAGGACAAACGGGTCGCCCTCGTGGCTACATGTTTCCGCGGAAGGACGGTGGCCTGGTGGCAGCTGCTGAAGGTCACTCATGCCCGCGTGGGCAAAAGAAAAATTGAGACATGGGAGAAACTCCAAAAACACCTCCGAGAAGCGTTCCTGCCGTACAACTACTCTCGAATCATGTATCAGAGGTTCCAGAACCTCAAGCAGGGTACAAAAACAGTGGACGATTATACCACTGAGTTTTACCAGCAAATGGCTCGGAGTGACTTGGGTGAGACGAGCGATCAGTTGGTCTCACGATATGTTGGCGGATTACAGATGCATTATCAGGACACGCTTAACATGTTCGATATATATTCCATTTCTGATGCACACCAGAAGGCCCTGCAAATGGAGAAACAACTTCGACGAAAAATGGCCCCCAACCTTGGGCGTCACCCAGCAGTCGTACTGTCCCTCAGGGAACAGGCCGAGCTGCACCCCAGCCGAGTAGAGTTCCTGCCCCATTTTCGAGCTCATCAAGACCTGCTCCTCTCAGTGCAGGTAGATGCTTCAAATGCGGGGAGACAGGTCATCAGTTCATTGATTGTAAGAAACCCACTATTCAGAAGGGTCTGTTCATTGATAGCGAGGGTTTAGTTCGAGTTGAGATGGATCACTCCGAAGCAACCCCGACAGAGGGGACAACAGGAGAAGATGCCACAGAAGAAGAAGAAGAAGAACATGTGGATGGAGATTTTGGACCTTTGCTTGTAGTAAGGCGCGCCTGCCTGACACCCCGGGAAGTTAATGGGGAGGGCTGGCTACGAAACAATATTTTCCAGTCTCGCTGCACAGTAGCAGGTAAGATCTGCCGGTTTGTTATTGATTCAGGAAGATGTGAGAATGTGGTCTCAGAGGAAGTTGTAAGAAAACTGGGTCTGACAACTGAGAAGCATCCGAGCCCATACAAGTTGACGTGGTTGTAAGACGGTGAGAAGGTGACGGTCTCAAAACGCTGCTTGGTATCACTTTCCATTGGCGCTAATTATCGCGACCAGATCTGGTGTGACGTGGTCGAGATGGATGCTTGTCACCTCCTTCTAGGGAGACCGTGGCAATTCGATCTCGTCGTAGAACACGACGGCCGCAAGAATACCTACAGCTTTACCACTAACAAGGTCAAGGTTATACTCTACCCAAGCAAAGAAGAAGGCCCGAGGGCAACAATTGAAAGGGGTCCGAACTTTCTAACTAGACAGAAGTTTGAAGATGAAATTATGGAGTCCGGTCTCGTGTATGTCCTGATAGCCAAAGGGCTCGGCCCACACTGCGATAATGGACAGCTCTATTCCCAGAGTGCTCAGCTCAGCACGGAACAACCCAGTTCCGATGATGTCCCTGAATGCGTGCGAAATCTTCTAGTCGAATTTGAAGATGTATTCCCCGAAGACTTACCAACTGGACTTCCACCTCTGAGAGATATTCAACATCAGATCGATCTGGTGCCCGGATCAGCCTTGCCAAACAAACCACACTACCGAATGAGTCCACGAGAGCACGAAGAGCTGAGGTCTCAAGTAGAAGAGCTGCTTCACAAGGGATATGTCAGAGAAAGCCTGAGTCCCTGTGTTGTACCCGCATTGTTGACCCCGAAGAAGGACGGTACCTGGCGGATGTGCGTCGACAGTCGTGCTATCAACAAGATCACCGTGCGATATCGATTCCCTATTCCGTGGCTGGATGATTTGTTAGATCAGCTCAGCGGGGCTACAGTATTCAGTAAGCTTGACTTAAAAAGCGGCTATCACCAAATCTGCATCCGTGAAGGGGACGAATGGAAGACAGCCTTCAAGACCAGAGAAGGGCTGTTTGAGTGGATGGTAATGCCTTTCGGCTTATCCAATGCCCCTAGCGCTTTTATGAGAGTGATGAACCAGCTGTTTCGCCCACTAATCAGAAAGTTTGTTGTTGTTTACTTTGACGACATCCTTGTTTATAGCCCTAACCCAGACAAACATCTCCAACACCTGCGGCTGGTCCTACAATTACTACAAGAAGGTCAGTTGTATGCTTCCTGAGCTAAGTGTTCGTTCATGATGACCAGTGTGCTTTTCCTCGGATATGTGGTGGGAGGAAAAGGCATTTCAGCGGATGGGTCCAAGATTGAAGCAGTTCAGAGGTGGCCCACACCAAAGAATATCCACGATGTCCGCAGCTTTCACGGCCTAGCCTCTTTTTACAGAAGATTCATCCCCAGCTTCAGCACAATCATGGCCCCCATCACTAATTGTATGCGAGCTGGACAATTTCAGTGGACGGAAGATGCCGCACAAGCTTTTGATGAGATCAAGGACCGATTAACCACAGCTCCTGTACTTGCTTTGCCAGACTTCTCCAAGCCCTTCAAACTACACTGTGACGCCTCAAAGGTGGGGATCGGAGCTGTTCTCAGCCAGGGTGGTCACCCCATTGCTTTCTTTAGCGAAAAACTGCACGGTGCCACATCCAATTATAGTACGTATGACGTTGAATTCTATGCCATCATCCAAGCCTTGAAGCACTGATACCCTTATCTCTCTCAAAGCGATTTCATCATATTCTCTGACCACGATGCTCTCAAACACATCAATAGTCAAGATAAGCTTTCAGATCGGCACGCCAGATGGGCGACCTACTTGCAACAGTTTACCTTCTTTATCCGACACAAATCTGGGGTGCAGAACAGAGTGGCAGATGCCCTCAGTCGTCGAACTTGTCTTCTCAACACCATGCGGAATAAGGTCATGGGCTTTGACTCTTTCAGGGAACTTTTAGAAACTGATGTGTGTTTCAAACAGATTGCTCAAGAAGTGTCGGAAGGGGGTCGTCCCGAATATTCACTGCAGGATAGGTTTTTATTCAGAGGTAACCAGTTGTGTGTGCCTGACTCGAGCCTCCGCCTCAAGATCATCAAAGAACTCCATGAAGAAGGACACGTCGGAAGGGACAAAACTATTCAACTGGTCAGTGATTCCTATTTCTGGCCTTCCATGCGGCGTGACATTACTAGGAGGGTATAACGATGCAGAGTCTGTCAAGTTGTCAAAGGAACTGCAACCAACGCGGGCCTTTACGTACCTCTCCCCATCCCCGATCATCCTTGGTCTAGTGTCAGTATGGACTTCGTCCTGGGATTGCCGCGTACCCAGTGCGGATTTGAATCTATTTTTGTGGTGGTCGATCGATTCACCAAGATGGCCCATTTTATCGGGTGCCGGAAAACCAATGATGTCGTCCACATTGCCCATATTTACTTTAAGGAGGTATACCGAATGCATGGCCTTCCGACGTCTATCGTTTCTGACAGAGATACGAAGTTCCTCAGTTATTTCTGGAGGTGCTTGTGGAAATTGACCAACACCAAGTTAGATTTCAATAGCGCTTATCACCCCCAGACAGACGGGCAGACTGAAGTGGTTAATCGATCTTTGGGAAACCTTTTAAGATGCTTAGTGGGAGAACAACCTAAGAGCTGGGACCAGAAGATGTATCAGGCCGAATTCGCCTTCAACAGGTCAGTCAACTGTAGTACGGGACTCAGCCCGTTCATGGCCAACTACGGATATCAGCCCCGGGCCCCTATGGATCTAGCCCCACTTCCTAGCAAGACGAGGACCCACAAGAAAGCTGAGGATATGATCAGTGACCTACAGAACGTGCACGCCCAGGTTCAACAAAACCAAGAAAGGTCCAGGGCTAAATACAAAGAAACTGCTGACAGAAGGAGACGACTGGCAGAATTCCAGGAAGGAGATTTCGTCTGGGCCGTTCTGACGAGGGACAGGTACCCCGCACATGAGTACAGCAAGCTAGCCGCACGGAAGATAGGGTCGTATGAGATTGTCGAGAAAATCAACACCAATGTCTACAGACTACAACTTCCCAGTCACCTCAACATTTTAGATTTTTTAATGTCAAACACATCTGGCCTTATCACGGAGACAGTTCAGAGGAGGAGGACATGCAAAATTCGAGGACGAATTCTCTCCTACCTGGGGAGGATGATGTAGACAGCATTGCAGCAGAATACCTCAGGTCAGTTGGATCCAAGACCCGCGGAAGCACGCCCCAGATTTACAGCAAAGACACACCCCATGCAGAGTATCCTAGCCCAGCCAAACACGCTACTGTTCGGACGTCACCTCGACTAAGTGCAGCCAAGCATCGTACTGAAGCTCAGGTCAGCTACCAACACAGCTCAGCAGCTCAGCAACCCAACTGAAGTAAACATCTGACATACAGCTCAGGTCGGCCGCCTTATCAGTTCAGCGGCCTGACGGTTCCCACGCTTCGCGGAAAAAGACACCATCTGGCCCCACCGAACTGTTCCTTTTTCTTTTACTTTCTTATTCCGGGTTAACCCGAAATGTTTAGGGTTTTGTTTTTGTTTTTGTTTTCCGTTCTTTTCCTTTTGGGGCCTAATTCGGGCGGCGGCCCATGTTTGTACTTAGGGTTTGTTTCCCCTTTTGGTATTTTGGGGAAGGCCGCCCTATAAATAGGGCTCCCGTATGATTGTAAGGGGTTGTTGAATGAATAGAAGAAAATTGAGTCAAGCATTGCTTGTTTCTCTCCCCCACTCCCCTTCGGCATTCCCTTTGTGGAATCAACGATTCGGTTTGAAGTCGTGTTCTGGCAACTCGTGCGCGAGTTCAATAGGTCACGAGCCTTTGATCTGGTATTGGTGCTCCAATCAACAGGTTGAAGAAGAGAATCAACGGAGGTATTCCAGGTGAATCAATCCGGCATTTTGTTTATCCCCTTTATTTTGTTTTCCGTATAAGTTCCGCTGCATCAGTTTTAAGGCACTACGCGGAGATTCACAAGAAATAGTTCATGTAGGTGCTTGATCGGAAGAGGTTTTCGCAAAATAATTCTTAAAAAACCTCGTCCGATCAAGCATCTCGGTGAACTATTTTCTTGTGAATTTCTGTGTAGTGGCTTAAAAACACATTCTGAATGCATCTACTAGTTCTGATTTGTAAAAAAATGATTGGGTGATACTTGAGTGGTTCACTATACCACCAAAATTCCATAAAATAAAGCGAAATCTAATTGGATGAAGCCCCTACGTGAACTTTCGTTCCATAAATTTTTTACAATATCTTAGAAACATGTTCTAAACACATCTAACAGTGTGGGTCGTCATCCTTGAGTTGTCATGGCGTGCATCACCACCCACCCACCCACCCACCCCCGAAAATTTTAAATTTATTATTTGGGGAGTTATATATTTTTTATTCAAATTTTATTTGATTTTTGGGGATTAATTGGGAATTTATTTCTTAATTTGTGAATTTTGTTAATTTTATTAATATTTATATTCCCCTCCTTTCTATTTCGATATAGGATTAACCCATTTCCTTCTGTATGCCTCATTTCGATATAGGGCCCTTGGCCTTTAGCCCTCATTTCGATATGTTCCCTTAGGGGAACATTCCAGTGAAGTTTGCATATCAAAATGATGGTTGGCCATTTTAGTTGTATTTCGATATATGGTCGTTTCGATATGTTCCTTCTTCTGTCTATATTTCGATATATGGGTTGGCCGTACGGATTGTATTTCGATATGAAGCATCCTCTGTTCAAATTTCATTCATGCATATTTCGATATGCACCTCATATTTCGATATGAGCATTCTTTGCATTTTAAAATGCATCACTGCATATCGATATGCGTTGTTAGTGGGTCTGTGCAGTAAGGTCTGCATTTCGATATGCACTAGCCACATATCAAAATGCATATGTTGTAGGAGATGATCCGAGAGCTTTGTATATTGATATGCAGGGCTCGTGCATATCGAGATACAACATATTTGGGGCTAGGACGATGAGAGTGTATTTCGATATATGCCTCTGGCATATATCAAAATACATGGTTCGGAATGAGTTTAGGGGAATGAGTTAGGGGTATTTTTGTCTTTTGATCTTAGTATATATATATATATATATATATGTTTTGTGAGAGAGGAAGCCTTATTTTGATTCATTTCGGCCTCCTCCCCTCCAGCCCCTCCTGTAAGTCTCTATCTTCTCTCATCTCTCTCGAACTCTCTCTTTCTCTCCCTCTTTCTCCCTTTGTTTGACCCCTCTCCAATGGGTATTTGAAGGTTTGTCCTTCACAAACGTCAAAGAGCATCGCAAGGGCTTTGCATTGGTACCCTTGGATCGTCCATCCACGAAGAATCTCTCATCTAGAGATTTCGGGTTTCTCGGCAAAAATGTGGGTAACTCTTTCTAGTGCCTTTTATATATGTGTGTGTAGTGTTCTACCCCCTTATCTTTCCCCTTTAGAGTATTTTTCTGAGGCATGGTTAAGGGTTGGTTGGTATGGGCTTAAATTGGGTGAATTTTGGTTCTAGATACATGTTAATATGGAGCCTAGGAGCTTTTCCCGTGGCCTTCAAATTAATGGAGGTCGGGTGTTCGTCAAAATGTTCGATTAAGGATGTGCAGTTACACTTGGGGTTGTATATGCTTGTGGTTGCCTTGTGATGGCATTGGGTGGCCTTGGAAGCCCAATGAACACCACCCGTTCGATAAAATGTCGATAGTGCAATTTGGGGATTTTTGTAGAACCATTGTAGTTTGTTAAAATTATTAGGGCTAGTATTAGAGTTGGTTGACGAGCCTCTCCTTGGTCGCTCACATAAGTCACATACTCCAACTATTTTTGTATTATATAAATTCCCGTTATGTGTTCTTAAATGGGTGTATTTTTTATTAAGTGTTGGACATGTATTCCTAGCCCGAGCATAGTATGTGTTATACCCTAAACTTCCGAGTTAATTATAATTAAGTTTATGTTTAATTAAATTAAATTAGTAGTAACTTATTAAGATCAAATTAATTATTAAGTGATAAATGAAATTAAGGTTAGATGACTTAAACATTTAAAATTTTGGCTAAATAAATTTTAGTTAAAAATAAATGAAAGAAACTAAGGCTAAAATAAAATTATAAATTAAGAGTAAGAATAAAATTAGAAAACTAAGAAGAAAAGGGGACTAATTGAATGAAATGAAGTTTAGAGGGAGAAAACCACAATTAGCTCAATAATGTGAAAAATCTATATGAATTCTGGGGGATAAATGTAATTCTTTTTCCTTAAAAATGTAAATATAATAGTTAAGATTTAATAAATATGATTTTTGAGAGTCTTAAGTGTATTTTGTGTTTTAAAAATAAAAAATATATATACAATAATAATTACATGCTGACTTGAACCTCACACAAACTAAATAGAAACCCATTTATGTTACGTGACTGTTGTGTTGTCTCACCAAGGGAAAAATGTCACGCCCCGGATTTTCAAACCATTTTTTTTTAAATATGATTTGTTGCAAATGGGGACACAAGCATGGATCATTATCATTTACAAGGAGTCTAAATACCAAACACATCCCATTAAAAGCTTGCTAAAAATCCGAGAGTGAATGCAGAAAGTTTAAGTTATAAGTCCAAACCATAGAATAGGTAGAAGAGAAGGAAAACATGGTTTAAGTTGTTACATGTCAAAAACTAGAACAACCCACAACCCGGGTGTTTTCAAAATAATGGAGTACATAGTTCCAAAAAGCTATCAAATAGCCGAGATGATCAAAGGGCTTCAAGATCTTCCAAAACTTGTTTCTTACCTGCAGAACCTTAAAAAAAGAGCGTGTCACGCTAAAGTAGAAAATACCTATTACCTAGCATGCTCAAGACCAGCGTGAACGAGTGTGTGAATGTTGGGCATGCAACACATGCATATGTATGACGCATAACAAAGGCAATGATCCACTTCTACTATGTGACTCAATCACACCACCATATGCAAGATAGATTACCGAAGCCACTAGACAAGTGCTTTACCAGACATACATATGCGTTACCATTTTTCTTTCCTTCGTATAAGCATAAACGTTCATTACTTTGTTCCTTGAATTTTCATAGTGAATATTCCTTGGGATCCCATCATAAGTCCACCCCAAGTTATTCAAACAATTCAACATTCGTGTCTCGTAATCGTGGATAAGCCAAGGAGTCTCATCATAAGTCCACTCCGGGCTATCCTAGTCCAAACCATCTTGTCCATCGTTCCCTAAGTAATCGCTGGGAGGGCCAAGTAACCCCCATTGTGCACAATGTCGTGGATGGCGCGACCATCCCGGAAACCCCGTCATAAGTCTGTTTCCGTATACAAGATCAATCAACCCCCTATCGTTACGTCACCTAGCCAAAGCTAGTCCATTGTATCAATCGCGTACGTTATAGTGTCTCGTTCATTGAGTCCGTCATGTTACCAACCCTAGCCAATGCTAGTCAATTCACATCAATGTCATGTTTTCCAATTTAATTTCATGCATGACTCAATGATACCATGTGACAACCCCTCACTACCTCATGATTTTCCATATATGATCAATACGTCAATTTGACATGAAATGTGCTCAATTGCATGAATATCCCTTCAATTATGTCATGAGACCATTTATTCCTCAAAAGCCCTAATTTATAAAAAATCTAGGGTTTTCCAAATTTGGGGGTTTTCACCCAAAACACTTGAACATGAAATTGACTTCATAAAAATGCAATTAAACACGAGGGACACACAAGCCCTCAACTAATTTCATGATTTAAGACCAAACCCTAGGTCAAATTCGAGATTACACATTTAGACATGAAATTTGCTAAAATTGAACTAAGACAAGGGGAAGGGAAGTGGCACAATCAAGAACATCCCAAATAATAGATATTTCCTACCTCAAAAGCTCCTCCAAAGAAATCCGAAAATCTGAAAGTTGAGGAACGACCGAACTATGGTGCTCACCGGATAGCCCTCGACATGTAGAGCAACGTTAGAACTTGGATTTTGTTCAAAATCTTCTTGGAAGACCCTTAAAATTTAGAGAGAAAGGAGAGAATGCTTGGGAGGGAGGTAGAGAGAGATTAGGGTTCTTCAAAATGGTAGGGATGATCAAAATTTCGGGCTCCCTATGGCTTATATACCCCCTAGGACGAAATCCCCACAATACCCTTAATGAAACATAAATCTTCCAAAAATACACAGAGAGACTGGTCTCTTGATTTTCGAGAGACCGATCCCTTCTCACTTGGGACCTTTCTGCTGAAGGAGAGACCGGTCTCTTGATTTTCGAGAGACCGGTCCCTTAGAGGAAATTTCTGGAATTTCCAAAATGGGACTTCCGAACATATTTCGATCGTAAATTCTTCATGCGACCTCCGATTGAGGTGATTCAAGTCTCGTTGGATTCGCAATCGAATTCTCTACCATAATCCAGGGTCAACCACCTTAAATCACACTAGGATTTTAAGATAAAATAGTTTAAGATTCTAAATATAATTTCACGAGACGAATTAAATTCCGAAATTTCTTTATAAAAATACGGGTCGTTACACCTCAACCACCTTAAAACAATTTCGTCCCCGAAATTTCCTAAGGTAAGAGTACAAAAGACAACACAACTCGACCCGAACAACACAAATCAAAACAAATCCGGATACTTGCCACGAATCTCATCTTCTCGCTCCCACGTTGCCTCTTCCGAACCATGATTGCTCCATAAAACTTTTAACAATGGAATCGTCTTCCCACGCAACACTTGCTCCCGTGAATCAAGAATACGAATCGGCCTCTCCTCATAGGATACGTCGGCTTCCAACTCCACATTTGACCAATCTATAACGTGCGACGGATCGGGCTCATACTTACGCAACATAGATACATGGAAGACGTCATGGACATTTGAAATATTCGAAGGCAAAGCAAGACGGTAAGCGACTTCCCCAATCTTCTCGATGATATCAAATGGACCAATGAAACGCAGCGTCAACTTTCCCTTCTTCCCAAAATGCAAAATACCACGACAAGGTGAAACTTTGAGAAACACATGATCACCAACCTCGAACGACAAAGGAGTGCGACGTTTATCCGCATAACTCTTGTAGCGACTCTGAGCTGTAAGCAATCGTTGGCGTATCGATTTGATCTGCTCGGTAATCTGCTGCGTCATCTCCGGCCCAACAATAGCGGATTCACCAACGTCTAACCAACAAACGGGCGAACGACAAGGTCTACCGTACAAAGCCTCGAAAGGTGCCATACCCAAACTCGAATGGTAACTATTGTTGTAGGCGAACTCGATCAACGGCAAATGATCTACCCAACTCCCCTGAAAGTCTAACACACAAGCTCGTAGCATATCCTCTAAAATCTGTATCGTACGCTCGGACTGACCGTCGGTCTGAGGATGAAATGCGGTACTGAACATGAGATTTGAACCAAGAGAAGTCTGCAAGCTACGCCAAAAGCGTGAAGTGAATCGAGGATCTCTGTCGGAGATGATAAAAGACGGAACTCTGTGAAGTCGAATAATCTCTTGAATATACAACCGTCTCAAAGAGTCAACAGACTGGGCAACCCGAATCGGCAAGAAATGAGCAGTCTTCGTCAAACGGTCGACAATAATCCAAATAGCGTCTTGACCACCCGGCGATCGAGGAAAACCCGAAGCAAAATCCATCGTTACGTGCTCCCATTTCCACCCGGCGATCGAGGAAAACCCGAAGCAAAATCCATCGTTACGTGCTCCCATTTCCACTCGGCAATAGGTAACGGCTGAAGCAAACCGGCAGGCCGTTTATGCTCGGCCTTCACTTGCTGGCAAGTAAGGCATTT
>NMUG010009884.1:0-11131 GCA_002855965.1 Monotropa hypopitys | reverse complement strand
ATATAGTTTAATATTCATAAGTTACTAATTTAGAGATGGTCTCACATTTTTAGAAACCTCAGGAAGGTCAGTGCAATTTAACCTTCTTGTCCCCGATAAAATCTGGGATTTCCTTACAAGATACTTGTATCCAATTTGTACGCGATCGGAATCGTAACCAGCCCAAAATCAAACCCTAGATCGAACAGGTACAATTTCTCTCTCCCTCTCTCTAGCTCTCTCCGTCTCTATATTTCTCTGTTTGGTGTTTTGCCTAGGAGGAAGGAGTATTGGGATGTCCGATCCACACTCCAGGAATGCATCAATTTAACGCAGATGCAGTTGCTGGAGTACCACATGTAGGGGACCCTTTTCTTAGCATGTTTTTGGGGGTCTGGATCAGTGGATTTCTTGGATTTTACTCAGGGACGGCCCCGAGATTCAGACGTTGACCATAATAATTATGCTTGTTTGTTTTTGGTTTTTAGGTAGGCATATCCACGACAATATGTGAAAAATGGGAACTTTGGTACTAAAGACTATTTTTTTTATAAAATTCTCCACGTATTGCAAGTGTGTGCGTACATGTAAAAATTGGACGGTGGAATGGTGCTGAATTTATTGATGAAAAGCCATGGTTGAGTGTGACGAGGCTGATATATTCATATTCATTCTAAGACAGTGATTACTCCTTGCGCATTGCGCAGGACCTGAGTTGTATATGTTTCCCTTGTGCATTTCTTTATTCCATATTACCTATTGTCAAGTGCTATGATAGCTTAACCTGATTGCATGAATTTTGAGAGGAGATATATTCTTAGTCAGTGTTTCTAGAAGAATCTGTTAGTTTTCTTAGAGAGAGATGAAAAAATGTATGTCTTTCTCATTATGACAAAACAACTCTTTACAACTATATGTATACACAAACAAGGACTAAACTTCCCTAAGGAACTAAATACACAACAAATAAAACCCCTACAACTTAACACTCTCCATCAAGTTGGTGCAAAGATATCTCTCAAGTCCAACTTGAACACAATAGGATGAAATTTTTTGCTACTCAGACCCTTAATAAATACATCAGATAACTGATATTCAGATCTCACAAAAGGCTTGCAAATCAAAACGTTGCTAAGCTTCTCCTTTATAAAGTGTGTCAATTTTGATATGTTTTGTTCGATCATGTTGGACATGATTATGAACAACATTTATGACAGCTTTATTATCGCAATAGAGCTTCATAGGACCACAATTAGGGAATCCTAAATTGAGCAATAAGGTTTGGAGCCATAAAAGCTCGCAAACACCATGACCCATAGTTCTGTATTCAGCCTCTGCACTCGATCTAGCTACCGTAGACTACTTCTTACTCCTCCAGGTAATCAAATTCCCTCCAAAGAATGTACAATAGCCAAAAGTAGATCGTCGATCATCAATAGAACCATCCTAGTCTGTACCGGTGAAAGCTTTCAATCTCAAGTGACCATGATTAGAGAACAAAATTCCTTTACCTGTGGTAGTTTTAAGATACCTCAAGATTCGATAAGTTGCATCAAGATGACTAGTACGAGGTTCATGCATGAACTGACTCACAACCCCCACAACTTAGGAAATATTTGGTCTAGTATGAGATAAGTATCTCAGACGTCCCATAAGTCTCTGATATCTCTCCTTATCTGTAAGCTCCCCTGATTGCTACATAGGTGATAGTTGGCCTCAATGGGAGACTCAGCGGGCTTATATTCCAACATACCAGTTTCTTACAAATGATCAAGGATGTACTTTGAGAGAGAAATATTTCTTTGTCAGATCTAGCCACCTCCATTCCAAGAAAATACTTCATAGACCCCAAATCCTTAATCTCAAACTCTTGAGAAAGAAGAGCTTTAAGACTAACAATCTCATTCACATAGCATGGTCAGCATGCCTCTGCTTATATCCAAATCTTGACATGACTTTGAGAAACCTATCAAGCCATGCTTTGGGAGATTGTTTCAATCCATAAAGTGCTTTCTTCAATCTACACACCCTTTCTTCGGTCTGAGATACAGAAAAACCTGGTGGAATAACCATGTACACCTCCTCCTCTAAGTCGCCATGGAGGAATGCATTCTTCACATCAAATTGGCGAAGTGGACAATTTAAATTGGTAGCACAAGAGAGTAGAAGTTGCAAAGAGTTCATCTTTGCTACGGGAGCAAACGTCTCATTGTAGTCAATACCATAGGTTTGTGTGAAACCCTTGGCAACAAGTCTGGCCCACGAAACAAAAGCGCGATACGAAGGAGATAAATGGTCATAAGAAACAAACTGAGAGATGAGATGTTGAGTGCATGATCTAACTCCCCTTCTAAGAGCAATAGGAACATCAAGATCATCAATAATAGAAAGAAGAGAATCATTACCAGATGGGTCAGTTGAAGGGTTGGCAACTGAAGTAGGAGATGGAGATTGGCAAAGTGGAACTCCACATGTAGACGTGCCTTTATTCCTTTGAGAAAAAGTCTGCAAATTTGGCCTATCTAGTCTTCCACCAACATTTTGTTCCACTCTTTCTACGGGTAAATGTTCTTGCACTGATTTACCTTTCTCCCCCTCACTATGACAAGGTAAAGGACAAGGCCACGACTCTGGAGTATTATATGTCAACAACTTTTTCTCCCTCATCTCTTCCGGTCTATTATTCTCCCCTTGAAGAGATGAAATGGTTAAAGGGTAAAAGGATTCGGTTTCCCAAAAAGTGACATCCATGGAGACATACATTTTGCGAGAGTGTGGGTCATAATATTTATAACCCTTCTGAGTAGGAGAATAGCCAAGGAAAATACACTTGTGAGCTTTAGGATCCAGCTTACTACCCGAGTGCTTAGGAGCATGAACAAAACACACACAACCAAACACTTTGGGTGGAAGATATGAGACTCGAGAACAACCTAAGAGAAACTTAATCGGAGTTTGAAATTGGAGAACACTAGATGACATGCGATTGATAAGAAAAGTTGCAGTAAGGACAACTTCGTCCCAAAAATGTTTAGGGACATTCATGGTGAACAATAGAGAGCGGGCTACCTCAGCAAGATGACGATTCTTGTGTTCAACAATTCCATTTTGTTGTGGAGTGCCAACACAAGAGGATTGAAAAAGAATACCAGAGTCATTAAGATATGCTCGAAAAGGCCCATCTATATACTTAGTCCCGTTGTCACTACGGAGTACTTTAACATTAGCATCCAATTGAGTACGCACCATTTGGTGAAAAGATTTAAAGCACGAAAAACCTCATTTTGGCCTTTAGTAAATACACCCAAGTGACACGAGAAAAACAATCAATAAATATCACAAACCAACGATAACCAGACATAGATGTGATAGGAGAAGGGCCCCAAACATCATAATGAATAATCATGAATGACAAATCACTTCTGTGATTGATAGGAGCATAGAACGAGTGTTTATGTTTTGCAAGCTCACAAGCTTCACAAAGCAACTGACTCCGAAGACATTGCTTAGTCAACCTAGGGAACAGTTTTTCTAGAACTCTAATAGATGGATGGCCCAATCTACGATGCCATTGGTGTAACAAGGGAAGAGCTGAACACATATCTGCCGCAAGAGCTTGACTACATGACAAAGGTGAACAAACTGGATTAGGTGCAGACTCCAAAAAATAGAGGCCTCTACGAGCATTACCACTGTCAATCGTCCTCCCTGTATCGAGTTCCTGAAGGACACAATGTGCAGGGAAAAATGTTACGGAGCAATTTAAGGATTGTGTAAGACTACTAACAGATAACAGGTTAGTAGAAAAGTTGGGAACGTGAAGTACTTAAGAAAGAGAAATTGTTGGAGAACAATTAATAGAACCTTTTCCCGAAATAGAAGATAAAGAACCATCAGCAACTTTGACCTTATCCTTACCGGAACATATAGAATAAGAGTAAAAAAAGATGAACAACTTGTTCTATGATCTGTTGCTCCATAATCTATTATCCAAGGAGATAAACTAGCGGTGGTAGAAGCACTTGCAAATATACCTCTGTGGGCAAAGAAATCAGTAGCAGTGGAAGGAGTGGTAGTAGATAGAGTGTCCAACTTTGCCAGAAGGTGTCTAAGAGTTTGTAACTCCCCCTGAGAAAAAGGGCTGTCTGGAACATGTTTGGAACTACTCGCCTTAACAATCGAGAGAACAATGCCGGAAAATTAACAAAACCCAATCAATCTGGACCTCAAATTTCAACAATCCACAAGCAATCAACCACTGATGACAAGGCATATATACCCAAATCAACCACAAAATACCAAATTAAGAGCCAAAAAGCCTTAAAACCTTTTACCCAAACATAACAACAACTAGCAAATCCAGCAAATAACCGAGAGCAGACCAGCAAATACCTGATTAATGATCCAAATTGAACACCCTACTGTTAAAAATGGCCACTGAACGGTAAATGCCTCAAAGAACGATGAATAGTGAAGAAAACGATTTCGAACCGCAAACAGCAACCAAAACAGTGCCAACACCTTCATAGAACCAAAAAAAATTTGCTCGCTGCGATCGTATGGTGCCACCGGAGGTCGCCGGAGATCGACGATGGCCAGGTGGTGACTGGAGTTGCTGTTGGAAGCTTGTCGGGTCCGCCCAACAAAAACTCACGGAAGCAGTTGCTGTAGCAGACGAGTTTGTCCAAGAGAGTCGTTGGTGGTTAACGAGGATCGACGGGTCAAGAGAGTCTCGTCGGTGATCGGCAAGAGTGATGGTGGGAGGAACCAATCGTTTACCAGCAATGAACGGGAGAACTGGACGACGTACGAGACGAATAAAGGAGAAGAAAACAAAAAAAAGGTATATGCCAAACAGTTGCGCGATGGACGATGGGCAAAAGGCAAGGAGACAACCGCCATAGAAAGGGAGACAACCGTCGGAAAAAGGGATGCTTGTCGGCAAAATTTTTTTGCGGTGGCTAGGGTTTCACGTTTGGCTCTGATACCATGTTAGTTTCTTTTCTTAGAGAGAGAGAATAAAAAAATGTATGTCTTTCTCATTATGACGAAACAACTATTTACAATTATATGTATACACAAGCAAGTACTAAACTACCCTTAGGAACTAAATACATAACAAATAAAACCCATATAACTTAACAGAATCAAGTAGAGGTTATCACTACGAATTGACAGTTGGACTTGTTTTTAAAGCATTTGATAACACCACTTTTCTGGAATGGAACGAGAAATGATGGTGGGGTCATATATGTAAATGGTATTGAGATTTGAATATTTGTTTTACATGTAGCCTATGTCATAATTGCTAAATAAGTCTTATTTGTATAACATTGATCCAATTATTAAAGGAGTTCAAAATGAAAAGTTGGTTTCAGATGTTGTAGAGGCAAAATGGGCTTGGTAAGTTCGTATATTTCCATGTATAACTCTTCTTTTTTCGTTCATCAATAACTTCCTTCAATCCATTGATGGTCATTTGTTTTGATGCCATATAGGGTAACCAATTATCTAGTTAGGTGTATGCAACTCATTGATAATCTTCCCCATAGGATGAATTAAACCAAACCAAATCGAGTCTTAGTTCTCAATCAATTGGGATCGGCTACATGAATCTATTTTTTTCGATGCTCTCTGCCGAGTGCATCGTGTTCCGCTATACCTAGTAAACTTATATCATTATGAACTATCTCTTCTAAAGTCAATTTAGGTATACCCCTCTCCTTAGTGTTGCCATTTATCATAACCCTATCACTTTTCCTAACTACCGCGTCCACATGCCTACGATAAACATGTCCAAAGCACCTTAATTTATTTTCTATTATTTCACCTTCTAGTGCCACTACCCCTGCCATATTGAAAAGATTTTCGTTTCTAATCATATCTCGCAAAGTTTTACCACGCATTCATCTCAGCATTCTTATTTCAGCTACATTTATCTTACTCACATGTTTATTAGTTGTCGTATAATATAACTGACTTTATAGCCATACTGTAGAACTTCTGTTTCAACCTTGCAGGTATGTTGCAATCTCACATCACTCATTCACTTGATCCATCCAACTTGAATTATATGCATAACATTCTTTGCAACCTCTCTATAATTAAGCCAAGATACTTAAAACGCTCGCTTCTTGGTAATTCTTCATTTTGGAGGGCCACTTTGTCAACATTAGTACTTTGGCTATCACTAAACTTACATACCATGTACTCCGTCTTACTCCCACTGATTCTAAATCCTTATGACTCTAATATTTGTCTATAAGTTTCTAATTTGACATTAACCCTTTTTGCAGTTTCATCTACCAAGACAATATCATCAACAAACAACATACATTATAGGACATCATCCTGAATGTGTCTAGTCAATTTGTCCATAACTACAACAAAAAGATAAGAGCTCAAAGCAGACCATTGATGTAATCCTATTGTGATTGAGAATTCGCTTGTTTTCCTTACAAAAGATTTAATAGTGGTTACAACCATAGTTTTCAAAATCGTGCAATTCATGATTCGATTCGTGATTCGATTCACAATTCATGAAAAAATGATATGAATCAAGAAGTGAATCGATCTTGGGATTGGATCGGCGATAAATCTACGATTCACGACATGATTTACGATTCGATTCACTATTAAATTCACATTTTACGATTCATGCAATTTTTAGACTCCCACATTTGGAAAATTTGAAACCATTCCGTATTTTCTTTTTTGAAAAAAAAAACAAGAATATAACTTTCTAGTGTGTTTAGTACAATGGTAACCTTACAAAAATAGACACAAATCTCTACTCAATCAATTATTTAACCGCAATTATGTTACCTAGTGATGGACAATGGAAACTTGTCATATTTTATTACATGACCAAGTTTTGAGGTAGTGTTTGACTTTATCGTATTGAATTGTTATAATTGCTTTTAAAATAGTTTTATTAATTGTATATTAATGGGAAAAAAGAAGAAAGAAAGTTAGAGGGTCGCATGTTAACGAGGTGAATACAATATTCTTGGAATACAATAAAAGGAAGTGAATTACCTATAATAAGATCATGAGATACTCCACGAGTCATTTAAGACATTTTTTTATTGATTTGAGGTATAAAATTTGCATTTTACTAAGTGTTTTAAACATTTAAATACACAAATGTATTTTTAATGTATTTTAGAAATTATGACTTAATCAGAACGATTCACAATTCGATTTGATTCACGATTTGACAACTTTGGTTACAACACCTTCATACATGTCTTTAACCGCATCAATATATCATTTTGTCACGCCCTTTCTCTCCAAGACCTGCCATATAATGTATGTAGGCACCTTATTGCATGTCTTTTCTAAGTATATAAAAATCATGTGGAAGTCCACTTTCTCTTTATACTTTTCAACCAATCTTCGTAATAAGTATATTGCCTTCATTGTTGATCTACTAGGCATAAACACGAATTGATTCTCTGATACCATCGTCAGCATTCGTAGTCGATGCTCAATATCTATTTCCCACAACTTCATTGTATGGCTCATCAATTTAATACCTCTACAATTATTTTAACTTTGAATATTTTCTTTATTCTTATGTATTGGTACTAAGATATTTTTTCTCCACTCATTAGGCATATTTCTAGTCAGAATAATATTGTTTAAACAATTTTGTTAATCACATCACTTCTCGGTCCCTAATGTCCTTTCATCCATCAATATGGAAGTCATTTGTTCCCAAGCTTTGCCTTATTTCATCATTCTCATTGCGTTTTATATTTCGTACTTTTGTACCCTGCGATAAAATATACTAGAGGCCAGACACACGCAATGCATGTGAAAATGAGATATGTGACAATATATTTTGATTAGTGTGACAATATTTAGGGTGAATAGTGGAATGCATGTTTGTTCGTTTTGCCCTTATAGTTATTTGGTGTTGCAAGTAATTAAATAGTAAAATGATCTGTTTTAAGGGCTATTTTTAAGAAGTTAAAAAACGATACAATGACAAAAAATGAGAGACCAAATTGGTGCTCTCCCTTTATATATTAGTATAGATAGATATTCTTGGCTCTCACTCCCACTAGAGGCACCTAAACTCGCATAGTAGGTTTTCCTCATGATTCTTATTCAAGTAATTCTTCAATTTGCCTTAATTTACCTATCCTTCACTAGTGCTTTACATTTTGTTAAGATATAGCTTTTTATGTTCATATTTGTTAGTTGTATACTCCCTAAGGGGGTAAGTGTATTTATTGTATCCTTCCATTTATATTGTAGAGAAATAAACGTTTTGCTCTAGGAGGGTAATTTATCTCAAACTTTACATGGTATCAGAGCTGGAAAGTTCGAAACCTAGCCACCAACCTTCTTGCGGTCTTCTCATCATTGTCGATTCTCCCATTCGCCGTTGCCGAAGTGTATCCTTATCCCAGTCACCGTCGCGATCATCGCCAGCCCTCCCACCCACCGTCGTCGTCGTCGCCAGGATGCCCAGTCGCTGTCTGCATTGTCGCCAACCTTGGTATCTCACGCTCGTTCTTGCGTTTTTTCGCAAACCTTGGTATCTCACGCGATGGCCAGCCCGTGAGTGAGACTTCCGACGACCTCACCTTGCCTCGTCCTTCCACGTTCGACATCGTCGACGTCCGCCGACCTCTCGCCACTACTCGTCAGTCATCGACGAGCCTCTGACATGCTCTGTTTAGGTGATTCTGTTACAGGTATGTCACATATTGTGTTTGTGATTTGTTGGTTATGTCGACATTTTCTGTGGATCCATATCAGTTTAATATTGCTGATGCTCCAAAACTTGAGGTGAGCCGGGCTTGGACTTCAGAGAACACACCTCTAGACATTTGTTCAGTTAAGTTGGATGGTTCCAATCAAGAAGCTTTGCATTGACTATTACTACTAGGTAAATGTTGAAGTTTATTAAAGGTCATGTTCTTAAACCTATTGAAGGAGGTCCAGACCTTGAGAAATGGGACACTTAGAGTGCCCTTGCTATGACTTGGTTGTTCAATTCCATGACACCTACCATCCATCACTCCTTTTTGCTCTTGGATTCTCTGCGTCTTGTATGGCTTGCTGGTAAGCAGACTTACTCTCAAAAGGGTAATGATGCTCAAGCCTTTGAGTTTAGGAAGCGTCTTCGTGGGTTGGATGAACACCATCGCTCTTTGTTTCAGTATTATGCTGAGTTGAGTGGAGTATGACAAGAATTGGACTTTTATCAAGGTTTTCAGACTGTTTGTATTGATGATGCTACAACATTCCAGCAGATGGTGGAGAAAGAGCGCATTTATGATTTTCTGTCTGGGCTTGATATGGAGTACGATCAAATTAGGGTGCAACAAGATTTCTTTTCCCACTCTTGTAGAGGCTTATGCTTGTGTTCATCAAGAGGAGAGCCGACATAGTGCTATGGTGCATATTTGGATTCCTGATCGCTCAGCTCTCGCTGCCATCCCAATGCCAAGGGATGACAAGCCTATTTAGGGACAATTTAGTGATTGTAGTGGCCCTGTCGATTGTGAACTGCTTCGGTGTGACTATTGCCACAAGACCAAACACACGAATGAATTCTGTTGGAAATTGCATGGTCGACCCTCTCGTGGGAAAGGAGGTGGATGTGGTAGTGGTTTTGCACGTTCTCAGGCACATGTTTTGGAGTCTATTGTTGTTTCCCCTGATATTGCTTTCGTTCTCTCTCTCTCTCTCTCTCTCTCAGGATGAGCTACAAACTCTCAGGCGCCTAATGACAGGGCTTGACACTCCGTCCTCGACTTCCACTACCTCCTCGCACTTTGTACATACAAGTATTCAGACTAGTGTATCTACAACATCCTCGTCTCTTTCTTGGATTATAGATCCTGGTGCTACTGATCATATGACAGGTTCCTTCTTTTTTGACTCTTATTCTACATGTTCTGATTAGGATAAAGTCTGAGTAGTTGATGGCTTTTTTCCCGCTATTTCAGGGAAAGGATCCATTCACTACTCTCCCACCATTACTCTTTCTTCAGTTCTCCATGTTCCAAGTTTTTCTACTAATCTTCTTTCAGTTAGTAGTTTAACCACTTTCTTAAATTGCTCCGTGACATTTTTTCTACACATTGCGTTTTTCAGGAACTGGACTTGGGGAGAGTGATTGACAGTGGTAAAGCACACGACGACCTATACTTTTTGGAGTCTGCTTCTCGCCCATCTTTTTCACCTTTGTCTGTGGGTCATGCTCTTGAAGCAGATACGAGTCCAGCTCCTTTTTGTTACATCAGTGGCATAGATGTTTAGGCCATCCATCCTTTGGGATTTTGGAAAAACTTTTACCCAGTTTGATTAAATAATGTCCTCGAAGTCAGTTTTTTTGTGAAGCATGTGAACTTGCAAGACATAAATGCTCTTTTTATGCTCCTGTTAATCACAGAAGTGAGACTGCTTTTATGGTTATCCACTCCGATGTTTGGAGACCTTCTCCTATTACCTCTCTTTTCGGTGATCGCTGGTTTGTCACATTTATTGACTGTTACTCTCACGTTACTTGGGTGTATTTACTTCGCTCTAAAAACGAAGTCTTTTCATGCTTTCAAACTTTTTACAAAATGGTATGTACTGAATTTGACACCAACATTAAGATCCTCCATAGTGACAATGCGACTGAGTATATTGATGGGACTTTTCGGGCTTACCTTAGTGCTAATGGAATTCTTTTTCAGACATCTTTTGTTGGCACTCCGTAACATAATGGCATTGCGAAACGTAAAAATAGGCATCTCGCTGAGGTCTCTCTCTCTCTCTCTCTCTCTCGTTTACCATGAATGTTCCCAAACACATTTGGGGAGAAGCTATTCTTAATGTAGCTTACCTCATGAACCACATGCCCTCCAGTTTTCTTTAGTTCCACACTCTACTTGACGTTCTCTATGGTGGTTCTCGGGCATCTTCCATTCCACCAATTTTATTTGGGTGCATGTGTTTTGTCCACGTCCCTAAGTCTTTTGGTGGTAAGTTGGATCCCAAAGCCTGTAGATGTGTTTTTCTTGGCTATTCTTCTATGCAAAAGGGATATAAGTGATATGGCCCTTATTCCTGCAAAATTTGTCTCTGTGGATGTCACCTTTTGAGAAACTCAACCTTTCTATCCTCTCTCTCTTACATCTCTTTA
>NMUG010009883.1:0-11132 GCA_002855965.1 Monotropa hypopitys | reverse complement strand
ATTAAAAAGCTCTCAGTACCTTTCGGCGTAATGCTGGAGGCTTTCGTCCGGGCGCTTCTTGAGGCTTATGAGGGCGTCAACCTGCTTGGTTTGCCGATTGCTGGTGACGAACCTAGCCATGAAGGCTCACTCAAGATCCCGGTATCATGAAATGCTACGTGGAGGGATCTTGTTGAACCAAAGGGAGCCTAGAGTGTCAAGGCTGGTGGGGAATACCTTGCACATAACGGCGTCGTCGGTGGTGTAGAGAGAGATAATCTGCCGATAGTGAATGAGATGAGTGTAGGCGTCCGTCTTGGGGTCATACTTTGTGAACTTCGGCAGGTTGAAGCCTGTGGGAAGAGTCGGTAGCTCGATCTCCGAGATGAAAGGGGAGAGACTGAGCTGCCAGAGCCTAGCATCGATAGAGGCCTTCTGCTGGACAGCTCTCTTCTCGGGTCTGGTGGCCATCTGTCTCCGGCGATAGTTCAGGTGGTCCCTGAGGTCTATGGGGGGAGGTGAATCATGGCCTCTGGGGTGTCTTCTCTTCTGGTCGGAGAAGTCACCTACTCTGCGATGTCTTCCAGAGCGCTGATTATCCCTTCACCGGCGGCGCCTGTGACTTGCCTCTGAGGTTTCCATGGGCTGGGTGACCGGCGAAGCTGCCCTAACAAGGGGCAAGTTCCCATCATCCATGGGATGTGTCTCGCGAGATCTTCCAGAGCGAGAGTTGGATACAGCACTGATGGAGGGTCGATATCTGGGGGATCGGGCACGACGACCTCCCGACTGGCGCTCCTGGATGGGGGGATCGGCGGATTTCCTTTCCTTTATCTGAGCAGCCGTAATCATTCAGCCTCCCCGATCGCTCCAGATCTGGGAGTATGTCCCCAGCAGAGTCGCCAATTGTGGAAACTGAGAGTCTAGAGGGTTCTTCGGTTCCTCTGTGCTCTGGCCGGACGGCTACAGTGGATGCTTCGGATAGTTGGGCGATCACCTATAAGAGAAAAGGGATCACCTGTTTGGCTCCCTGTAAAACAAGGGTCAGTGCCCACCGGTCGGCAGTGACCGAGAGGGGCCTCCGATGGCTAAGTCAGCAACGGAAGGAGAAGGAAACTGTGAGCTGAAAGAGCGGTCGGAGAGATACCAGAAAGTCGATCCCATGAACAGTGTTCAACAGGCTATATATAGTCTAGCCTGACTTGGCGCTAAAAGTGCAAGCGTGCGATGCACATGAGGGGGAGGCCTGGTGCTGACGTCAGCCCTATGGAGCTGCTGAGCTACTAAACTGACCCGAGCCACGTCAGCAGTTGTACGGCCGACCCATGTGCCACCTGCCGGAGATAACTATTCCATGTTGCTGCCGATGGTGGACCCCTCTGGCATAAGACCGTCCGTCAATGGAAGTTGTTCCTTCTCCCAGTGGGGAGTGGAGATGCAGGGCTTCCTTGACGTCTGGATGGGTATGCCAGAGGTTGAAGGAGGCTGCATGTCCGGCCCGGCTTGGCTCCTTCGGGTGTTTGGTAAGACTGCTTAAGATGGTGAAGGGCACATGATGAACCACCGATTCTGTCCTTCAGCCGTAGTGATTCGCTAGAGGTCCGTGAGGCCGACGGCCCTGGATTTCTCCGTTAGATAGTGAGGTAGGGTCCAGACTGGCCGATTGATCCGACTGAGAGGGTTCGGCCCATGCTTGTCGAGGTCTGGCTACCACAATTATCAATATATCCTAAGATTACCTTATAAGGAAATTTATTACAAGATTGATGAATAATTATCTTGCCACAAAAAAATGCATATCACATAACATAAAATAATTATCCACCAAAAGAGAAAGTTAGCACACAAGAGTCTGACAACCTAGGGTTCATTACCAAACCACTCCCCTCTTGGTTCCACCCCAACTTTAGACATAAGTTACTATGCATAAGCTTCTAAGCACTTCAACAAACTCTAGACACAGAATTCCGATGCATTGTGCTTTTCTGACTAACTTTCCAAAACCTCTAATTTGAAATTACGTTGATCAGTCGCTTTTCAAATCAGATTTCGAGATAGTCCATTGTGTGCCAAAGTAACACACATAATGATTTCCGGAAGAATATGACAAACTGACTCAACCTATCTCTCACCTCAATAGACTCAACATCCTATGTCACACTTGTTCCAAGAATCTTACAACCTGGCTCTAATACCAAGCTGTCACGATCCATTCTGGAATACCAATAAATAAATAAAATCTGGTTACGAGTCATGACCTAATTACCAACTACAAGAGCGGAAAAGATATATTATTTTTCAGAACTATCAAACTCAACCAAAAATAAAACTATGCAGTGGAAATAAAATACTAAATAAGTTCTACTTTATCTTCCGAGTACCAAGTGTGATATCTAATGACCAAAACACAAGGTCCATAAATAAATAAAACAAACTACCAAAGATACTAGTCTAGACATGAAAACCAATATTCACATCCTCACCCTACTGAAAGGGGAACAAAGTACTGAAAGACTAGTAAAGATCATAGCTCCAGCTATCCTAGAGCAACTCCAAAGAATCGATAATGAACCCGGCTAAGCCTCCGTACCTGGATACCACGCCACAACAAAGAAGAAGGTAAAATATCCAGGAGTGTCAGATTAACAGTCAATATAGAAAATTGATTAGTATGCTATACAAAGAAACTAAAGTAACGAAGGAGTTGTGTCTATACCCTAATATAAGTCTTCAACATCGACATAGATATGCAAATACAAATGAATGTTATAATATTGGAAAGCTTCCACACACCACCAATACACCAATGCTAAGGGTGAATCAATCAAACCCACTAGTCATAGGGAAAATCAATCAAGCCCTAGTATTCCATCAATGGAAGACACAGCATTGAGATAACATTTCCAAGCATCTACTGTTTCTCAACACTACAACCGGAATACAACATCCCCACGAAATGGAATCTACCATCTTAGGGCAACATTGCTAAGCATCTACTTCCCCCTAAGCCCGTTGCCGGGGATAATCCTCGCGAAATGGCATCTATCATCTTAGGGTCACATTGCTAAGCATCTACTGCCCCTTAAGCCCGTTGCCGAGGATCCACCAACGTCACCACATGGTGATATAGGATTATGCATGGATGTACAAATCAACAATGAATATCACACCATCATAATTTCATAATGTACTAATCCATGTAATGAATCATGCTTGCACACACCAAAGGTAAGAGGGTAGAATATCATCAATGTCATCAACATATTTAAACAAGTGCGAAGCATGTGAGATTATACAGCATTAAGTCACATCTAACCAGAGTATAATACATGGATCATTCATCATATGGACAAGTAATTTTAAATTAAACAAGAGTCCCCAATCCCCAACAACTATCAAATATACAAATCATGGATTGCACACCAAGAATCAACAAGCGAGAATTCATGTTAAGAGATAGCATGTAATCATATAATCAAGAATCTACATGTGAAAGAAATCTACACACTCACCAAGATGTGAAGACTTCAAAGGAATTAGTTCTTTAATGTGGAGGATTACGGCACCTCACCCGTATCGATAACGATAAGTTAAAACCATATCCGATAAGGTTTTATTTTATAATTTACTTATAAAAGAACTAACTATCGTAAACTATTCATTAAGGTTTCCAAAATAGTCCTTAATACCTCCCATACACTTTCGAAGTCAAACCCCGAACACACTAAGACATCACCTCAAACCTGCCAGAAAAATCCAACGGGAACCGATACCCCACGGTATAGGGGATCAGTACCCTCTGTGCAGAATGTAAATCTGCTGCAAAAAGTTTTGACGAACCAACTTCGAATATTTCCGATCTAACCTCCTAGCATCCAAAATTAATCCAACACAATTGTTCTAAACATGTTGCTACTAAACATACTCGATTTTGGGGTCTTATACACCAATCAAACACCTACAATTTCATAGAAATTCATATAGATCTAAGAATTTCTACCTAAAAACGAATTTGATTAAAACTCTTAATACAACCCTAATTATGGACGAAATAAAAAATAAAAAATGTTAAACAGTATCTTACTTGAGTTATGAACAATATTGTAGAAGGATTTCTCTTCAAATGATCCACTGATTCACTCCTTCAAGTCAATCTTCTTAACCCTCTCCTTTTTCCTCCCTCTAATGTCCCTCAAAGCACAAGTAGTTAGGACTAATAAGGATTAACAACTCTCATTCAACCCGAATCAGATTTTTCTTGCAAAAAACCCTTTTACCCTTAGCACTACTTCATATTTACCCTTGTCTACCCCTTTCTTCTAATTCTAATACTTAATGTATTATATATATAACCTAATTATATTAAAAACTCTTATTAATTGATTAAAACCCTCTTAATCACTTTGCACATTTTATCTTTACTTTTCCATCTTTTATTAATAATAATAAATCAATTTAAAATATTTTAAAATTGATGCGGGTGTTACAGTTCTAAGTGCAGAAGAAGAAGCAAGAGAAGAGTAAGAGTGCAAAGCAAAGGAGTATGATTTACTTACTCAAGTTTGAAGGCAAAGAATGTAGAGAAAGGCGTGAAAAAGTTACAGTCTAGGTGAAGAGGTTTCAGTCTAGAGAGAATGTGAAGGGTTGAATGTTTGAGAAGTTATGATTTGTTTTGATACAGCGTGATTAAGGCGGGACAATCAAAATTTTGAATTGTTCGAGGTTTGTGCCTTGATTCGCGTAATTTCTATCTTAATCGCTACATTTGGGTCCCACCACATTTAACAGGTAATGATGATTATCGGTTAAAGGCATTGGCGGTTACAGTAATTGGTGGTTATCTGCAATAGTGTCGTTTACTGGCAGTCCGATTAACTTTGTCTACCTCTGCTGTGCGGCTGAAGCAGTCAAAGATGGGAGCAATTGTGGTGGGGTAAATCTAGATTAACCATGTGGCAGTGTGGATCCAGGTTTGCTGTACAATTATTCAGTGCGGCAGGACATCAGGTACGTACTGCACTTAATTGTAATATTTGTGCCATGTGTCTAGCATGTCAAATAAGGTCAGTCTTGTGAATTTGACATCTAAGTAGTGCGACACACAGGCATTTCATATACACAGTCTGGATCCCCTTGATATAGCCGACAACATGTCCAATAGGAGTTCGTACTGAGGATAAGGTTTTTCCTTGTGTGGCTGAACATCCAGGCAGTGCGGAACTCTACTTAGGGACAAGCATGTTGGATCAAAAAGGATATAGCTGGATGTGTATTCCATATATAATACGTGGAGAGGTCTTAAATGATATAGTCGACCGTATGTCCAAACGACTAGATTGCACTAAGGATTAGGTCTGGCCCAGTGAGGCTGGACATCCTGGTAGTGCAGCTGATAGATGTTGAGGGACTACGGGCTGGATCATGATGAGAACATGTCACTCATGTATAGAGTTGACACACCGACTATGGATAAAGCTAGGCCCTGTGCGGAAAGCATCTGCAGTGCGGGATGATGTTCAACTCGACATAACATGGGCAGGACGTGCAAGCATTGGTTAATGAGTAGAAATTAGTCAATGCACGTTCCAATTGTTATTAGACTGAGTAAGTATGATAGAAGTACAAGAAGAAATCAAACAGCAAGAGATGATCAGTCAGATGGATTGATCAGATGGGAAGATGAGAAGTTTTCTGTCAGGATTCATCCCCCTTCGTGATGAGAAGTCAAGAAGTTGGAATGATTCATTAATGACAGAGAGAGACATACAAAAGGAAGAAGATTACACCCTTGAAGGGGACCAACACATTTTTCTGGTAACAAACCTCTGACAAAATTCTCTCTCTCGCTCTGTGCTTTCTGTTTCGATTCAGGATTTAGTTAATCTCCTTTGACTAACTTAATCATCGGAGGGCCTTCAAAGCCACAGCGGCAAGGGATCTTCTAACCGTTGTTTGTGATTGCAGGGAGAATGTAGAAACAAGGAATTATAGAAAGAATCCAATTACAATCTAAATCAAAGTCAAAGTAGTACTCAAGCGGTATAAGTTTTATCCACGCACAATAAATTAAAGGAAATACTAAAAACCATGATAAATTTTACTACATCAAAAATTATGATAAATTCATCAAAAAATATTGTAATTTTTATTCAACACCAAAATTTATGATAAATTTGCCATAATTTGTAAAAGAGATTTTGGTGTAGAAGAAAAGAATTTTAAAATTGTTGGGGACAAAATTTTAAGAGACAAAAGAGGAATAGACAAAAATTGAAGCTCTACATAAATATAGGACTAAAAATTATGTTCACATATAATTAAGGGTAGTTCTATACACAACCACTAAAATGCTAAATGCAGCTCACGATTTTTTTGTACACTTCGGAAACTAAAATCCTAATGATTTTTTCACAATTTTTTGAACTGTTCGGAAATTAATTTCCGAAATGTTTTAAACACTTCGGAAACTAAAATCCGAAAAAACCTATTTCGTTCGAAAATTAATTTCCGAAGCAAAAATCGTAGGCTGCATTTAGCATTTTAGTGGTGGTATATAGAACTACCCTATAATTAATCTTGCAATTGAAATAAAAAAAGATATCTAATTTATTGCAAAACCCTCGTCTGACCTTACTTTAGGGTTTTAGCCGCGCAGAAGTGAAGAGGCGAGTGTGCTCTTCGAAGGTATGTTTCCATCCAATTGAAATCCTACACCAATCCTCAGATTTCACGGTCGATAGGACTGTAATCGATGATGATGGCTCTGGATTTTTATGTTTAGTAGTTCAACTCATTCTCTTGTCTATCCTTAACGATTCAGTTTTTTTCCATAACCAGTGGCGATTTGAAGAATTTTAACAGAAATTATAAACCGCCAATTCTTTATTGAAATTGTTAAAGAGTGATGAGGTTAAAGAAAGTTTTTTCAAACATTATTTTGCAGATTGAAATTTCTTCGAATTAGAAACTGTAATCTGGATGTGTAAGACTGGAGTCTGACCCGGAAGGAAATACATATTCAAAACTAAGAAAACTAAACAATTGTTCTGTCATATGGAGAGGGGGGAGGTGGGGTAAATGCCTACTACCAAACTAGATGTTTTGAGATTGGCAAGATTAATTCTTCCAAACAAATTTCAAAACCTTACTGGGGTTGGCTGTCATCGCCACTGGCCATATGCTTGCAGCATCAATAGCCTTTGACTCTTCTGCACACATGTGCCGTTGAGGATAATTGTGCATATCTATGTATGGTGGTATCTGCTTGCAGAGATATTCAGTTTCTGTACCAACAGGCCGTATAGTTTAGCAATAATTTAAGATTAATTTGTCACTTTAAAATAGACATATAACTGCATACTTGCATGCAGCATGCCAAGTCCTAACCCCGTGTTTATCCATTGTTGACATCATCATATGAGTTCTCAGATTTTAGATTTACATATGAGCCATCAAAATGGACTGTGCGACGCAACATGTATCAGACTCTTTTCCTGACGCTGGAGTTCCTTGTCACGGTTATGTATACAATAATCTTGCATTTTCTGCTCCTTGTTCGCTGAGAACAATGGTTTGTGCAGCCATTGGCCCACCAATTACTGAAAACCTTAGAATTGGTACTGCAGACATAAGCAAATGTTGGATAGGGTAACATTGTAGTGAAGCCTTTCAGAACTTGTATCTTCAGGATTTCTGAAAGAAATATATAACATATACATAAGTATGAAAATCCGTCAACATTTTTAGAGTTTTTATGGTGTTTTGAGGTCTTAAATATGTTAATTTCCATCTTCTAGGTTCAATAATGGCTTTTATTAGTAAGGCCGGGAATTTGTTGAAGCAGACGATAATCAAACGTGTCAAGTTGGAATTAGCAACATCTAAACCGTCATTTTATCAGACTATAAGATGCATGTCATCTTCAAAGGTCTTTGTTGGAGGTACGTGAAATCATTTCTCACTTAACTTGTTCTAAGTAAGGATGGAAACGAATTGATGCAGTTATTGGGATATCTGTATCCGAAAACCGAAATTCGAACTGCATTCGTAACTGAACCGATAACCGAACGGTTATAAAAATCTGTAACCGTACTCGTATCCGCGGTTATCTATATTCGAATGGATATCTGCAGATTATAATTTTTTTAATATGAATATTGTATAATATATTATTATATATATGTATAATATAAGGGTATTAATATAATTTGCATTAAACGGTTTGGTTTGGTTCGATTCGGTTAACCGTTCTGTTAACGGGATAACCGTAACCGAACCGAACTAGAAACATATTTTTTTGTAACCATATCCATATCCACGGATGGAATTCCGGTTATGGTTCTGTTAAAAATCTTCGGATCAGTTCGGATAACTATCGGTTCAGACGATAATGTCATCTCTACTTCTAAGATCCATCTAACATGTTGTAATTTTGATGTACCAATTTAGGTTTCCCATATTCCACGGATGAAATGAGTTTGAGAGAAGCATTTGCACAATATGGGGAAGTGGTAGAAGGTACGCTTATTTCCCGACACGTTTTATGCTAATTAATTCTCTAGCTCAGACAACGTATGTAACATTCTTGTTTGTGCATATAAGAAGTGAGATGTTGGGTGTTATTTTAAAATTGGTTACTAGGAAAAAGGCTACGCTTTGGTAAATGAGTAGTTCTTTTATATGTGATGATAGAGGATGTGATTTTGCAATTAGTGAGTTTGGAGTTGGTTTTTACTTTGTTTTAGACTTCTAGTAGTTTTAAACTCTAGGAATGTGCTTTCTCCTATGCTCTTAATTTTGTTTGATCTCTTGTTGTCGAGAAGGGCGAACCCGACATAGCGGTAAAGCTACTTTTTTGTGACTTGTCGGTCATGAGTTTGGTTCACGGAAACATTCTCTCTGCTTGCACGGGTAAGAGTACATACATCAACCCTTTCTCAGACCCCACATATGCGGGAGGTTCGTGCGCTGGGTCGCCCTCTTGTTTGTTGTCTGGTGTAATTTAGAATTTTGTTGTTTCTTATATATATATGTTTTTATTACTTTGAGGATTTTGAGTTTACTTCCCGAATTGGTATTGTTAAATGTGAGATATTTCCATGAATTTATTTAGGGAAGCTGCTCGGCGGTATTCCTTTGAGTGTGACAGGGGTGCATAAAATTTATGTGATGTTAAGGAATTCAGTAAAATCTTGAATATTCGTGGAATTTTCAGCTCATCGTATCTTCGTTGAGCTTTCCACAACAAGAATATATTATTAGTCTTAATCGCGCTGTGATAGCAGTAGGATAGCTGCGTACTACAAGAACAGGAAATGAGAATATGCATGTTCTCTCCTATGTACAACGTGAACCCGGTTTTTTTCTTAGTTTTCCCCCTTAAATGCTTCTCTCGGGGTGGATGTGCTTATTTAAGTTATATATTAGCGGTAATGCTACCCCCATTGTGGCATGTAAGTCACGGGTTCGATTCACAGAAATAGTCTCTCTGCTTGCAGGGGTATGACTGTGTACATCAACCTTTCCCTAGATTCCACATATGTGGGAGCTTCGTGCACCGAATCACCCTTTTTTAGTGGTGTTTTTTGTTGACACTGGTTTCTGAAGAAGGCAGTCCATTCTAGTGCTGTAAACATAAAACTGCTGGCCATCGATCATATATTTTGATATCTTGCAGCTAGGATTGTCACAGATCGTGACAGTGGAAGGTCCAGAGGCTTCGGCTTTGTTAGTTATACATCGAGTGACGAGGCTTCGAGTGCTATCCAGGCTTTGGATGGCAAGGTACTAATATTTTGTGACTTGTAGTTTTTCATTCCTTCATAGCTTCTTGAAGTCCTCCAATTATCTGCCTGTCTCTTTGACATCAGCTTGTTGATCTATATGATTATCTTCGGTGAGGGGATTGAAATTGGTCGAGATTTTCACTTTTCTAAATCTTGTGAAAGATATACTCCACTAGGATTCAACCCTAGAATAAAAATATTGTACCATACTACTGTATTTTTATGAAGGGTTTCAAAAAGAAAAAATGAATCGATTCAAGTTTTGGGAGTGTCCTCATGCTACTGTAAGATGGTTTTGAACCAAAGTTTTTTTTTGTAGTAGAAACTTTTCCACTTCTATAAAAACAAATGTTGACCAGTAATGATCCTGATCCTGATTTGTCCAGGATTTTCATGGCAGAATGTTAAGAGTGAACTATGCCGCAGAGACGTCTCGTACTGGTGGATTTGGTGGTGGCGGCGGGTATAGTGCTAGTGGCAGTAATTATGGAGCCAGTGGGGATTATGGGAGTGGCAGAACCAGCTATACTAGCGGCAACAGAAACTACGCTGGCAGTGGAAGTGGATATGGTGGCGGTAACTATGGAAATAGTGGCGGTGTCAACGGATTTGGCAGCAGCAGTTATGGCGGCACAAGCAGTTCTGATGCCGGAAATAGTAGTGGCAGCAGTTTCGATGGCAAAGACACTAGTGGCAACGAGGATTTTGATCAAGACCTGATGGAAGAGAATAACAAGGACGATAACGATGAAGATGATTATGCCGATAACAAGGGTTGAAGGATTTCACATTACTTCCTCTCTGTGGTGAAAAATATTGTCCTCCGCCAAACATGTTAAATCAATAGCTGTGGATTTGTTTTTACAAGATTTGCCAACTGATGAAGCTGTGTAAAATGCACAATTCTAATCATCAGAATAGAGCTTACCTTTTGTGATTGCACTGCAAATGAATTTTTGTGATTGAACTGTTTGAGAACTTTCCAGCTTCCCCACAATGGACTTCCAGTACCAAATCAGCAATTCAAGGTACTTCCATTCAGATAAGTCTGCTCTTGTGTTGTTTGGACTCTTCCATCCTCAAAATGGTTGATGCCCAAAATATTTAGTAGAGAGGTTGGGTATCCAAATAGAGTGATTATTTTCAAAATAGTAATCTCTGAGTTATTTCATGGAACATGCGGTGTGAGGGAGGAAGAAAATAGTTTTGGAGAGAAATTATAGAAATTTTGCAACCAATAACAGTTCACTAAAAGCTTGACTTTTTTGTAATCCAAAATTATGTTTTCGACCCCCCATTGTATTCTTGTTATCGTTCTTCGTCATGTTACCTACATACAAATATATATAATACTACTCTACATTACAA
>NMUG010009882.1:0-11133 GCA_002855965.1 Monotropa hypopitys | reverse complement strand
GAGCGGTTGAAAGCGAACTTAGCTTGGTATAACTTTTTGTCCCAAGACTTTTGGTTTTCTCCCACCAAACACCGCAACAAGTTACCCAACGAACGGTTCACCACCTCTGTTTGCCCATCTGTTTGGGGGTGATAAGCACTACTAAAGTCCAGCTTGGTGTTAGTCAAACGCCATAAGCACCTCCAAAAATGACTAATGAATTTTGAATCCCTGTCAGACACTATTGATGTAGGCAACCCATGAAGACGATAGACCTCTCGAAAGTACAGCTGTGCAATGTTAACAGCATCGTTGGTTTTCTTGCACCTGATGAAAGGCACCATCTTTGTCAATCTGTCTACCACAACGAAGATAGAGTCGCTGCAATGTTGTGTACGCGGTAGTCCTAGAACAAAATCCATGCTCACATTGGCCCATGGTCTCTCTGGAATCGGCAATGGCATGTATAACCCTGCATTGGTTGCTGTCCCTTTAGAAACTTGGCAGATCCTGCACCCTCAACAAATTTGGCAGAATCATGTTGCATAGAAGGCCAGTAATATGAATTGGCTATCAACTGATAAGTCTTGTCCCTTCCCACATGCCCCTCGTCATGTAGCTCCTTAATAATCTTGAGACGCAAACTAGATGATGGCACACATAGTTGGTTGCCCATGAATAAAAAGCCGTCCTGTAATACGTAATCTGTCTGCTGGCCTGTTTTAACCCCTTGAATGATAGGAGCAAAAACAGGATCATCCGCCAATAGCTCCCGAAAGGTGTCAAAACCAAGGACCTTGACACGTAGGCTGGTGAGGAAACAAGTGCGGCGACTGAGAGCGTCAGCCACTCTGTCTTGGACCCCAGACTTGTGCTTGATAGAAAATGTGAACTGCTATAAATAAGCTGCCCACCTCGCATGTCGCGATAAAAGCTTATCTTGACTGTTTACGTGCTTCAATGCATCATGATCAGAAAACAACACAAAATCACTCTGGGATAAGTAAGAATACTAGTGTTTCAGGGACTGAATGATTGCGTAGAACTCCACATCATAAGTGCTGTAGTTGGCCTTTGCACCATGCAGCTTCTCACTAAAGTAAGTAATTGGCCTGCTCTCCTGGCTGAGGACAACCCCAATACCCACTTTTGATGCATCACAGTGCAATTCAAAAGGCTTGGAGAAATCAGACAGGGAAAGCACAGGAGCAGTAGTCCCTTGTTGCTTCCTAGGTCCACATAAACTGACCCGCACGCATACAATCTGTGATGGGAGCCATAATGGTACTGAAATTTGGAATGAACCGACGATAGAACGAGGCCAGCCCATGGAAGCTGCGCACATCATGAATGTTTCGTGGGGTGGGCCACATACGGACAACCTCCACTTTAGATTCATCCACAGAAATCCCATCACAGGATACTATGTACCCCAGGAACAACACACTATCGGTCATGAATGAGCATTTGGATTTGGCGGCAAAGAACTTCTCCTTTTACAATAGGGAAAGAACTTGTCGCAGGTGATGTAGATGTGTGTCATGGTCTGGACTGTAAATTAAGATATCATCAAAATATACGACCACAAACCTTCCAATGAATGGTCGAAAGAGTTGGTTCATCACATGCATAAAGGTGCTAGGAGCATTAAATAGTCCGAATGGCATGACCAGCCACTCGTAGAGACCCTCCCGTATCTTGAATGCTGTCTTCCACTCGCCCCCTTCATGAATACGAATCTGGTGATAGCCACTCTTCAAATCCAGCTTGGTAAACACTGTAGCCCCACTTAGCTGATCCAATAGGTCATCTAACCGAGGGATATGAAATCGATAGCGAACAGTGATCTTATTGATGGCCCTGCTATCTACACACATACGCCACGACCCATCTTTCTTTGGGGTAAAAAACGCAGGCACTGCACAAAGACTCATACTCTCCCGAATGTGCCCTTTGGCCAGCAACTCTTCTACTTGGTGCCACAACTCCTCGTGCTCCTTTGGACTCATGCGATAGTGTGGTCTGTTAGGCAAGGAAGCTCCTGGAACCAAATCAATCTGGTGTTGAATGTCACGCAAAGGTGGTAGATCATGTGGTAGCTCCTCCGGAAACACACCACTAAACTCCTTTATTAGTTCCTGCACCCTATCTGGGATCCCCTGACTCTCTTGCTGCTCCTTCACCACTAGCAAATATACTATGCCAGTCTCGACCATCTCACCGAAAAAGCATTGCATGGTTAGTAGATTAGGGCTTTTATCGACCACTTGTTGTGGACATTCCTCCTTGCTGGGACATAGCACCACCTTCACACTATTGAACATAAAGCTGTATGTGTTCTTACTCCCGTCATGTTGGACAACCCTATCAAACTGCCATGGCCTTCCCAATAGAATATGACAGGCATCCATATCCACAACATCGCACCACATTTTATCCTTATAGTTTGATCCAATAGACAGTGAAACTAGACAACGCTTGGAAACGGTTACCCTCTTTCCTTCCTGCAACCAGGTCAATTTGTACGGAGTAGGATGCTTCTCCGTTGCTAGGCACAACTTCCTGACCGCTTCTTCAGAGATGACATTCTCGCAACTGCCAGAATCAATCACAAACTTGCATACTTTCCCACCCACAGTACATTTTGACTGGAAGATGTTATTCCTGAGCCACCCATCACCACTAGAGTCTCGTGGAGTTAGGTAAGCCCTACGAACCACCAACAATGGTCCGTCATCACCGGTCACATGCTCTTCCTCTAAAATCTCCTCATCCAACTGATCTTCTACAACATCGTCTAGGGGTTGCTCCAATTCCACCCTCACCACACCGTCATTGTCAATGAACAGCCCCTTTCGTATTACGGGCTTTGTACAATCGGCGAACCTATGACCATGCTCTCCGCATTTGAAACAACGACCTACACCTCCAGCTACAGGCCTAACTGGATTCAGGACTGGGGCCTTACCATCCACAACCCCATCAATGCCCATTCCACGAACATTCTCCTATTGCGCCGTACCCCGACTGTTAGACGCAGTCCAGGGCTGAGTATTCAAGCGCCGCTTAATTTGCCTTTCCAACTGTAGAGTCTTCTGGTGAGCATCTGACACCGAATAGACATCGAACATATTAAGGGTGTCCTGGTACTGGATTTGTAGTCCTCCAATATACCTTGACACCAGGTGATCATCCGTCTCTCCCAAATCATTGCGCGCCATCAACTGATGAAACATAGTGGTATAATCATCTATTGATTTAGCACCTTGGCGTAGGTTTTGGAATCGCTGATACATCACGCAGGAGTAGTTGTGGGGAAAGAAAGCCTCATGCAGATGTTTCTGTAACTTTTCCTATGAATCGATCTTCCTCTTCCCCATGCGAGCACGGTTCAACTTCAGTTGCTGCCACCAAGCCGCAGCCCTGCCACGAAAATGAGTTGCAACTAGGGGTACTCGTTTACTGGCCGGAACCTTCTTGAACTCTAGAACCTCTTCGATAGCAAATAGCCAATCAAGAAACTCCTCTGCCTTCATCCCGCCTTGGAACTCCGGGATGTCGATTTTCAGACCCGTCTCCCACCAGTTGTTATTGATGACAGGCTCTTGTTCCTCTCTCCTGTAAGGGTGTCGGGGTTGCCTCTCTGACCTCCTTGATGGTTGTCTCTCAGCGAAGGGGTTCCCCTCCTCTTCGCTAATAACATCATCATAATCGTCTTCCTCCACATCACGCGGATTAGGGTTTCGTCTACGTGGCGACTGTTGCTGCTGTTGCAACGGTTGTTGTGGTGGGATTTGTTGTTGCAGTTGAATCTGTATCGCAGCAACACTAGCGGCCAAAGTTTCCACCACCTGCTGCAGTTGATCTAGTCTGTCATCTTCTCTCCCCTCTTGGATCGGGCGGCGTCTGGGAGGCATAGTCTCCCGAGGACTAAAATGGAAGCTCTGATACCAACCGATGTAGGACAAGAATGATAATCAAACCCTACCCGTTGAATCCGAGAAATACCGGGTGGATTTCTTCTCTAATGCTTGTTGATTCAAAAGAATTCCAAGACTAGAGGCATCAATCGTCGTTGATTATCAAATACCGAACGAATGGAGAAGGATTGTGCAAGAACACAATGCGGATTTCATATATCAAAGTCTGTCCAAAATCGGAGGCATACAAGGGTTTAAATACATAGCACTCAAAACCCTAGAGGGCCAAAACAGTCTGGGACGAAAACTAAGGAAAACTAGAGATAAAAGCCCAAACACAAACGGGTAAAATAGACAGTTCTAGAAGCATTTTTGGGATCTTTTGCTTGGGGAAAATGGCGTAGCAATTTTTTTGCACGTGCGTCTCTCTGATAGCTTTCCAACGCCATATTACAATTGACAATCTGAGTTATACAGGAAAAGTTATACCCGTTTTACCGACGACCCGTGAATAGCGACGCCCACGGGTCTCCAAGTAATCTTCTGCAATTCTATCTACATCATATGATCACAGAGCATTTGCATCCTCTACATCCAATCTCTTACCTTCTCATTGGTATATGGATTCTGCTGCCTCAAATCATCTTACAAGTGACTTAGCCAATTTGAATTATTATGACTCTTATCAAGGATCTGGTCAAGTTATAGCTGCAAATGGCTCTTCTATACCTATTCACAATATTGGTCAAGGAATTCTTCCCTTGCCAGGTGCTAAATTAAGACTTAACAAAGTCTTACACGTCCCTAAAATTACTACAAATCTTCTATCTATACATCAACTTGCACAAGATAATAATTGCAGAATTATATTTGATTCTCACTCGTTTGTGATTCAGGACAAGAATACCAACAACATTCTGTCTAACGACTATCACCAAAATGGTCTATATCAACTATCATTAGTATTTCCTCCTATTTCAGCTCCTACATCAGTAATATCAACATGTTTCTCAACTATTACTCCTACAATAACTTGGCATAGAAGAGTTGGTCATCCTTCAGTGAAGAAATATCAAATCATGGCTAAAAGGTTTCATATTCCATATAGTACTAAAGCTCTACAAACTATCTGTGATCATTGTGCTATAGCAAAATCAAAAAACTATTATTTATTCTTTCATCCAGCACTATTAATAAACCACTTGCTTTGATTCATAGTGATGTCTGGGGACCTTTTGAACCTTCTTTACTTGGATACAAATATTATGTGTTGTTTCTAGATGATTTTAGCAAATTTACATGGATATATCCTTTGCACTACAAAAGTGAAGTCTTTGAAAAATTCTTGGAATTTAAGGCTTATGCAGAAAAGTAGTTTGGCACTCCTTTACTAATACTAAGATATGATAGTGGATGAGAATATAGTAATAATAAGTTCAAATCTATTACAAAGTCTCAAGGTATTCTTCATCGGTTTACTTGTCCTCATACTCCTCAGAATAGAATTGCAGAGAGAAAACATAGACACTTAATTAAAACAACTATTGCCTTGTTATATCAGTCTGCTCTTCCTCTTGGTTACTGGTTTGATGCTCTTGCTACTGCTATCTATCTTATCAACAGACAACCTATCTCTTCTCTTAACCATCTCACTCCATTTGAAGTTCGGTTTAAGATTACTCCTGATTATACTCTTCTTAAAGTCTTTGATTGTAAATGCTTTCCATGGCTCAGACCTTGTGTTTCTTATAAACTTCAACCAAAATCCACTCCTTGTGTTTTTATAGGCTATCATCCTACTATTAAATGCTATAGGTGTCTCAATCCTATCACTGGTAAAGTTTTTATATCAAGACATGTTTTGTTTGATGAAAATTCTTTTCCTTTTGAGATGATCAAATCTCAGTCATCTCCTACTTTGTCTAATATTATGATTTTTTTCTGGTCATGCCCTAGTGACACTAGTCCACCTTCTATCATTTTAGGTAATGTTCAGTTAAATTCTCTTTCTACTCAACAACAGTTGTAGTCTAATGTCTCTTCTTCATTCCCAGTAAATTCACAATCAACTCCATCATCTCCAGTTGCTTATACTTCTTCTTTTCCATCAGAAATTAACTTGGCTTCTAAAACACCTCTACCTCCTTGTTCTAATATTCATCCTATGCAAACAAGGTCTAAAACAAGACATCTTAAGGATAAATGACATGTTTGTCTTGCCTCTTCTGTCATAATTCCATCCGAATCTCAAAATATCCAAGAACCATTTCTTGACAAGTAACCTCATACTGTCAAAGAAGCCTTACAATCTAAACAATGGACTACTTCTATGCTTGAAGAATTTATTGCTCTTCAAAAGCAAGGAACCTGGTCATTGGTTCCTCTTCCTCCCAACAAAACGTTATTGCCAACAAATGAATTTTTAAACTCAAAAGAAATTCAGATTGCACCATTGCTCCTTACAAAGCCAGACTTGTGTCTAAAGTTTTTCTTTAGCAAGAGGGACTTGATTTTCATGAAACATTTAGTCAAGTTGCCAAATTTCCTACAATCTAAATTTTGATGTCTCTTGTTTTACATTTTCAATGGACTGTTCATCAGTTTGATGTCTCAAATGCCTTTCTTCATGACCATATTGTAGAAGAGGCGTATCTTTAACAACCTACAGGCTTTATTGACTCATCTCATCCTAATTATGTCTGTGAACTTCATAAAGCCTTCTATGGTCTTAAGAAAGCTTCAAGAGCTTGGTATTCCACATTTTCTAATTTTTTGATTTCTATTGGTTTCAAGTCTAGCCACTCAGACACATCTCTCTTTGTCCAAAAAGACAACTACTACTATCACCTATCATCTAATCTATGTTGATGATATTCTTGTAACTGGAAACAGTCCTTCTCATATATCTTCTCTTGTCTCTCAACTGAATGTGCAATTCTCCATGAAAGATTTGGGTCCTATTAATTATTTTTTGGGCATACAAGTTACCACTACACCTATTGGATATTTGCTATCTCAATCTAAGTATATTCTTCAAATACTTACCAAAACAGGAATGCACAATTGCAAACTTCTTCTTCTCCTCTTCCAGTTAAACCACCACCATCAACTACTGACTCTCACTTACCCTTTTCTCAACCATTTTTGTATAGGAGTTTAGTAGGTGCTCTTCAATATCTAACAATTACAAGACCTGATCTTGCTCTTGTTGTCAATCATGCTTGTCAGAAGATGCACTCTCTTAATAATTCTAATTTTGCCTTAGTCAAAAGAATTCTCAGATTTGTCAAAGGCATTCTGTCTCACGGACTTCAATTTACCTCAGACCCTGTTGTTATACATGCCTTTTCAGATACAAACTGGGTTGGAGATCTTTTAGACAAGAAATCAACTCATGTATGTTGCATATATCTTGGTTCAAATTTAATTTCTTGGTCTGCTAAAAAACAACCTACTGTTTCTAGGTCTTCCATAGAAGCAGAATATAGAGATCTAGCACAACTTGCTACGAAGTCTCTTAGATCAATCAATTACTTCTGAATTTTCATATTTCTTTACTTGATGTTCTAGTTTTGTGGTGTGACAATTTATCAGCTATCTCTCTTTTTTCTAATCCTGTTTTTCATACAAGGAGTAAACACATTCAAGTTGACCATCATTACTTTAACATCCCAAAATAAAATAACCACAAGAAAGGGGGAAAATAAAAAAGTTACTTTTGTTCTTCACGTGCAAAACCATTACAAGAGATAATTGCCCAAAGTAGACCACAACGCATCAACCAACTACTCCTCCTCAAAATGTGACTTGACAAAGAAAAGATAAAAAGAAGGGGACTACATCATTTTCCCCAAGCCAAATTCACAATGTCCCAAATGGCATAAAATAAGGAGTTCAATGCTTACAAAAAAATGTACTACTATGCTATACCACCACTATGCCTTCTTCAAAATTCACGACTATGCTTAGGTTGCCACAAAAATCCCATGCCTCATAGTGGACCGCTACTAATACCTAATTTCCAAGCACAAACAAGGAAACCAGAGTGTGAGGATAAGCATTTCAAATTCCAAAACAAAAAGTTAATCTTGGAAAACAAAATGTTTGACCGAAGCCTTTTTCTTTCAAAAACAAAACATTTGACTGAAGCCCACCTTTAATAAATAACCGAAGCCCACCTTTAATAATAGCCGAAGCCCACTTTTAATAATGGCCAAAGCCCACCTTTAAATAAGAAATTTGGGGCGTCCCCCACACCTTTATGCAATAGTTGAATGCCCGAAGGCCACCTTTATAGTAAATACCCGTAGGCCACCTTTAGTAATGAAATTGAATGTACAATTGAAACGGTTACCTCGTATACTCACCTTTAGTGTTTAGAATGATTTCATCTTTAGTTTTCCGACGCCTTTTGATTCGCTGCTTCTTTTTCTGTCACAATCACACAATTTCAATATACATGACAAGAATCATAAAGGATCAACATAGGAAAAGTATTACAATTTTCTCATGATTTACCATTTGCCCCTAATCATGAATGATCTAAATCCATGGTAAGGTAAGGGAGGCAAAATACCCCCAATTCTCAGGGTTTGCATGTTCGTACATGTATACATATATATACATATATATAAATCCACAGTCCCAAAAATTTTTAAGGCATGAACCCTTGAGTGAAACCCCAAGGTGCCTCAATCCTTCCTTAAAACCTTAAAATACACTCAAAACATGAACCAAAACCCACCTAAATTTTTCATAAAATCAAAATCATGAGTTTTTCTTAAGGAAAGAGGTTCCCCAGCAAAAGTTCCTTACAAAAGTTGTAGATCCTTCTAGTTTACAACATATACTAATATATAAACCAAATACGAGGATTTAACCTACATCCATGGCACAAGGGAGGAAGAAAATCCATCACATTGCAAGAGAGGAGCGGACTTACCAAGTGTAAGGGATTGAGGGATGCTCCTCCTCCAAAAACCTTCAAGGGCTTCAACAATGGAGGCTTCCCCACCAAGGATTTGCTTCTCTCTCTCTCTCTCTAGAAAACTCTCAAGGGTTTGGGAGCCAAAAGAGAGGCCAAAACACAAGTGAGGGGCTCAAACACGAACTAGGGTAAGTTGTATGTGTTTTGGAAGCAAAACCCCGAATTTCCCTAAAAAAATTTCAGAATTTGCCGACACTCGTCCGGACGAGCACCACCTTCGTCCGGACCACCACTCCTCATTTGGATGGGACACCCCTTTGTCTGGACGACCGATTCCAAAAAGACTCTACAGAATTCTCTGATGGCTCGTTCGGACGGGGACCAGGCATGGTCCAGACGAGGGACTAGCAACACCTCTCAAACACTTCAAAATGACCCTTAAGCCTCACAACTCAACCCCAAACACTTCACCATCCTCCTAGGCATTAATTTGACACTCTAAGGCTATTCCACGATCGCCCCGAGCTTACTAATGACACCAGAAACGTTTCTAATGACTTGGGAGGTATACTAACTTCCTCAACAATATAACACCTGTACCGTTAAAATAATAATAATAACAATTAATAAATAATATTCTGAGTTGAAAATAATTTATATAGATGGAGAAAAATAAATAAATAAGTTTGGGAATTTTTGGAATTTTTCGCATAATTTTTGAAGTTAATTAAGCTACTTAAATGCATTTCAATCATTTTTAGTAAAATTGGGGCAAATGTGCAAATTAATGGAACTACAAGGGAAGATGATACATTTAGGAGGTGGAAGCCATGGCTGTTGGATTTCCTCCCGTAAGAAATGCAATGGATGAACACAAGAAATTAAAATGGTTCAAATTTGTAGTGAATGCCTTTGGGGGTTACAAAAGATTAAATAAAAAACGAAATTAAGGAGGGTAATTAAGAGTTGGCTGTTAAAATTTGAGGGAGGGTAGTAATTTCTATCTAGCTGTATAATTATGTATACATAACTCCCATAGGAATATAAAGGGTGATATGAATTCACAATCTATACATTAAAAACCTTGATAAATGCTTTGGGGGTTAAAAAACTGAAAATTCATGAAGTAATTAAGGATTTTAGCTGTTGGAAATTGAAGGAGTCAATACCTAGCTGTATAACATTTGTATACATATAACTCATGTAGGAGTTGAAGGGGCACCTAAAATCCTATTAAAACTCCACTAAACTTTAGAAATAAACTCCTAAGGCAAACAACACTTGAGAGAAACGAATTTGTGCTTTGTAAATCAGTCAATTGGTGCGAATTCACAAAGAATGACGAAGAACGAAGTTCTATCTGTTTTGCAAACCCACCTCTCGAATCCCATCAATTGAAGGTATTTTGATGAAATCTATCCCCGTATTATTGAAGAGCATTATAAGTATAGTCTACAGTAATTATTTCAGAATTTTTAGAGGTCATTTACCATGTTTACGCAACCCTAGAGAAGTCCAGAATCGATCTCTGCGAAAAATCGCCATGGCTGTCTGCAAAACCGTTGCAGACCGGTATACCGACCGGTATGCCGGGCGGTATACCGGTTGCATACCGGTTGTGTACCGGTTTTAATAAAAAATCACATTTTGGGAACCCTTGGTCTTAATTGCCGAAAAACACTCACCGGCATGCCGGGTGTTACACCGGCTCTGTACCGGTCTTGTACCGGTTTGACAGAACTTGTAAAAAACCAGATTTTTTGGTAAGGGGTCATTATAGAATATTGTTTAAAACGAATATAAGAAATTACAGAAGTAAAAAGGTGTCAATAAATCATATTGAAGTTATTATCAAACCTTAACAATCCAAGGTAGATTCTTATATATTTTGGAATGTATAACAGGGGACACCTCGGAGAATTCTAAGAAGATTCAATAGCTTCGTACCTTGGAGATCGCAGAATATTGTGAGTGTGTAGATCTCTGTTATAGTCTATCATGAATTACAAATGTGGTAAATTGATTATTATGTGATGATGAAATTATAAATGTGGTGGATTGATAAATACTTGGTGATTATAGCTACTTGATGCCATACTATTGTTGAAACACTCGTTTTGTTGCATGCTTGTCTAGAAGATGATGATAACAATGATGTGTAATGTTCCTTTTAAATGTTAGTAAATACAAGCATGACTCACAATGATACCCTACAATGATAAAGTAAGATGATTGTCGTTATTAGCACAACTATACATATTTTCTCCACGGTGCCTTATTATGTTTTACGGTGATAAACGATAGAAT
>NMUG010009881.1:0-11135 GCA_002855965.1 Monotropa hypopitys | reverse complement strand
TAGCGCCTAGGGGCCTAGGCGGGGGTCTGGGCGGAGGTCTAGGTGGTTATCTATTTATTTCTTTATTAAGAGAATTAATATTTACTTAATAAAACAATGAATAATACATGAGAAAAATTTTTATAACATCAAATATATAATATTTAGGACTTGAGAATCTGTTTGGTTTGATTTTGTTATCAAATATGTGATATTCCTTCTTAGTCGCGGCAGACTATTACCGTGTAGCGCCTAGGCGGCACCTAGGCGGCACCTAGGCGGACCACTACCGCCTAGCGCCTAGGCGGCACCTAGGCGGCCCCAGGCGGAGCCTTTTAGAACAGTGAAATAATACACAGTGACTGTGCTCAGACTCGAACCCAAGACCTTAAGGTTATTGGGTTGTGTCTTTACCACTGCACTACCAGTGGCCCCCTTCAACATCTAAGTCAACATCTAATGTACATATATGGGTCTGAAATAAGAAAATATTAATCAAAATATTATCAAATAAAGCTTACCCCGTTAGTTTTTTCAAAACGATGTTGCTCAATGGGTAGACAGAAGAAATCAGCATCGGCTCTCATTGGCCAACCTAGTCGGAAACAGTCAACTGACCTGTAATTTTAGAAGGGCAAGTTAGTATTTATGGGTATAAAAAACAATCAGAAGTTGATCCCCAAAAAGAAAATACCAAAAGTATTCATTTAAATCATCGTAGTTCCTCCACTGGGAATGCTTTGATATCCCTTTTCTGCTCCTTGCAGCTTCCTTTTTAGAACCCAAGTAAAAACAATGTTAAGGCAGCACAAAATAAAACCCAAACTTGTAAGAGAATTGAAAACCAAGGCTCCCAATACCTTTGCAATCACTTCGTAAATAGGAGTAACAACTTTCCTCAAGAAAGCCTCATCGTCACCTCCATAGGCTGGCTTAACATTCTCTCCTGTCATGGGACTCACATTGCCAGCAAGCATTCCATACAATTCAAATGCCATCTAAAAAAGCAACAAACGGAAGAACCAACAACATATGATCATCATACAATCATTATGTATTATCACTACTACTACACTTAAGAGGAAGTTGTCTATAAATCATGAAAGAACAAAAACTACGTATGATGAAAGAAGGGTACTAAAAATGAGGCCCAGTTAATGCTAGTTTACGACTACATTGTCCAGTATCCGCAGAGGAAGGTAGATGTCGCGTGCATCTGCTTCATACTCCACTTGGATCACTCCAAATGAGTTTAAAATATATTGATATCCTGATTTTCTTAAATATTACCTAAGAGTGGCACAGGGCCCAACTCAACGAAGTATGAGTTTTCCTCACCCTGGGAGGGTTGGTACGGGCACAAGAGTGTTGTCTCATTTCTACAAGCCTACTTACATCGAGGACAACAAAGTCAGTCTCCCTGCGGTTGCATGATCATACTTGTGGGGCCAACTGATCTGGATATTGACCAAGAGCTGATTTATTTATATATTAGATTTTTTAACTACTTAATCGGAGATTTGTCTAGTTAGGGATTATTGCTGGATTATCTTTATCTTTGTAATCTAAACATTTAAAGAGTCTTTTAAAAGGCTCTTTAATATTAGATATTCACGCCAATATACTCTTTTCTAAGGTGTGGATGCCTACAGTTCTAAAATTCCTAACCCAAACTCATAACACTAATCCAAAACGAACCCATGTTATCAAATAGAATATGTTAGATTTTGTCCCACATTGCTTAGTCAAGTATTGTAACATAACAATACATTATATAAATAAGAGTTTTCGTGTTAGGGTTAGTTAACACCTTATACACTTTTCTCTCTCTTCTTATTTAATAACATGGTATCAGAGCATCCGATACTTGTACCCTAACCCTAGCCGCCACAAATCCTAACCCTAATCATAAAACACTAGTCGTCGCCACCACAAATCCTAACCCTAATTGTACGACCCGTTCCTAAAAAATAATAAAATAAAGTTAGTTCAAAAATAATAAAATTGAAAGTAAATCAAAAGGGCAATTGTGTTATAAAGACTAGTTTTGAGGGCTAAATTGAAAGAAATACAAGTTTGAGGGTCAAAATTTCAAGCAATAAAGATGTGGAAAGGGCAAAAGTGGGAATTCATTATGTGAGTGTAGGTGTCAATTCGACGGTTGTGTGTCAAAAATTATGTAAACATGTGTTGCATGTATTGAAAGTATATGTCAAGTACATGTTATAGGTGTCCATCTCTTAGGAATATCAAACCACCAATTGAAACCTTATATGAGAAAGAGAGAGTTCAACATTTAATCTAAATTGAAAAACAAATCGTGTGTTGAGAGGGAGAAAGTGTGTAATCAATTGAACTCTTGAGAGAGAGAGAGAGAGATTTGATTTTCTGGTGTGATAGAGAGAGAAGAAGAAACCAATAGCCAGGGAAGAAGAACAATGGAACCCAGAAGCCCCAATTACCGGAAACACCAGAAGAAAACAATCCCATTTTCCGGAAGAACACCAAAGAGTCAGAACTCCAATTACCGAAAAAACACACCAGTAGGAAGAAACCAATTCCCAGAATCCCGGAAATACAGAAACCTGTTACCAGTAATTCGTCAAGGAAAGACGAGAAGTTCAACTCAAAAACCAGAGCTTCTACTTGGGTAGAAATTAAGCAATTCAAAGGTAAGTTGAGCTTTAATTCATGTCACCATTGTCACTCCACCACTACCACCAATGTCGTCGTCATTCCACCACCATCGCCGTTGCCGTCACTCCACCACCACCACCAACGCCATTCTGTCACCACCACCAACACTGCCACTCTGCCGCCACCACCAACACTGCAGCAACTACAACTCCACCGCCACCGCCGTCCCTAATTCACAACAACTATCACCACAACTCCTCTACCACCACCGTCGTCGTCGCCTCCACTCCACCACCAACGTTGCCGCTCACTCCATCACCCCGACTCCACCTTGGGTTCAAAATAAAAAAGAATCGATGGGTAACAAACATGTTTCCATCTTATTTTTGTTTTTACTATTTTCACAATATGTGACACCAAACATGTTTATGATTTTTGTTTTCATCTACAAAAACAGAAACAAATTTTCTATTTTTTGGAAACTAGAAACTGGAAATTGGAAATTTTACCAAACAAGGCCTAAACTTTACCAAACATAGCCTAAGCTTTTACTTAGTTTATTGATGCACAACTATATACAGTAAAGAATGGTGCTGATTTAGTCATCAACAAATTCAATGCATAGGAATGACCGAATTAGAGATCCACTAGGATAAGACATCCTCGGACCCCGAATTACAGGCCCACTAGAATAAGACATCATCAGACCCCAACTCTACACCTATATTCCCACTAAATGGGTTCATGGATAAGGTCAATTCAAAATGGACCACTACGCAACAACTAGGCGTGTTTGAACTTAAAACTCTCATGCGATTTAAATTGTGTTGTCTTATTTTCTTGTAACTCTTTGCAGAAACTTTCTACTCTAACCCCATGCAGGATGGATGTTAAAATTACTATTTTCGCTTTCTTTTCATTGATTCTATTTTAACGTACTCGAACTTTCTAGGAACTTTATTATCAGCTTAGACACTAGTATGTGAGCTTGGCTTTTCCACCGACTGCCAATTGGTTTGGAGTTATATACTTAAACATGGTATCAGAGTCGGGGTTGCTTTGGGGAAAACTCTATATTAATAATCCACCCCTTCGCTTGTGCCATAGCTCTGGTATTGAATTATGATGCTTTAATGATAACCAAATAGAGCCTACGTAGAAACTGTAAAGCCACAATAAAGCAAAGAATATCTATCTAACAAAGAGTTAAATCATACGTGATGATAAATATAGCAAAGGCATTCTGGCATGAATCTTAGATTTGCCGCTTCACCCCATATAAGAAGATATAGCCCCATATATAATAGTTTACGTTGTTGCACTTCCTGTTGTATGGTGGGTAACCTGCAGTTAACACCACCATAATTAAAATGATAAACTCTACATGAAAAAAAATTAAAAATATCCTATAAAAAACATGCCCAAGAAACTCTCTTATATGAGACACGATAGAAGTTGGTTTTATCATTATTCGTATGCCAAGACACCCACATCCATCTCAGATGCCAAAAGAACTTTCTGTATGTAACAATGTTTTATCTTCCCTAATTTTCTATGAGTTACCAAGGGTCCGTTTGGCAAAGTTTCTAGCTTTTTTGTTTCTTGTTTATAAAAAACTGAAAATGTAATTTTCTTTCTTTTTGGCAAAAACAAAAAAAAATTGTTTATAATATAATTTTGGAAACAATACTACACAAAAACAACATAAAACATGTTTGGTAATATCATTATATTTTTTTCTTATATTATCAATATAAAGCTTTTATGGCAATGTGAATGTGATCACAAACATTTGACATAAATTAGCTATGACTTATATCGAGAGATAGACTAGTCATGGCTAAGGTGGGTGGTTGGGAGAGAGGGAGGGAGAGGAAAAGAGGACTGAGATGAGCTATGGCTATGGTGGGTGGGTGAGAGAGAAAGGGAGAGGGGGGGAGAGACGAGTTATGGTTGTGGTAGGGTGGTTGAGAGAGGGGAGAGAGACAAGACATGGCTATGATGTGTGGTTGAGGAGAGAAAGTTATGGTTATGGTGGGTCGTCAAGTGAAAACACCATTTTGTTGTTTCGATTTCGACCATTTTAAGACTCTTGTAAACGTTTATAATAAACAAAAAACAAAAATATTTACCAAACATGTTTTTTAACATGTGTGCAAAAAAATTAGAAACAAAAACAGAAAAGTGAACAAAAACGTTACTAAATAGGCCCAATAGAACAGCTCACATTTATATTACACGGCATTAACTGTAACTCATGAGTCATGACCATGTTGGACAACACAGATTCTACTTTTCTGGTCGCAATATTGATTACAGCAGATCTCCTCGACAGTGCATAAAAGGGACTAGATAGTATTCTGGGGAAATTTTATCGAATCAACAGACTTAGTTTAGAAGACTTACCAAAGACTACTTTTGCGATCCAAGTACCTGCACCATTTTTTGTAGTTCTTGAAAAGTTTCTTCATCACTTCATTCAATGCGCGTTCATCCAACTAAGCAACAAAAAAAGAGGTGAAAACTACAGATAAATATAAAGACACCGTCAGATAAAATCCTAACAAGTTGTAAACAAGCAAATGTTGACCATTTCAAATTTGAACTTTATTAGTTAAGAGTCATAACTATTTAACATGCAGGAAGAAGCCCTAAGAAAGGTCTGCTCCTTAAACAAGGACATCAACTAATAAATATTTCAGCTCTTCACAATTGCATCAAAGTAGGACCTTGTCACTGTTCAGATGCAGAAAGAAAAACCCTGAGACAGATCTGGTTTTTAAAACAAGCATTACCAGAACATCCAGAAGCTAAAAAGAAAACAAATTGATTCAAAAAGAAAACAAACCTTGGGTTGTTGATCAGGCTTTGGGAACTGTCGAATGTGTACATTTGCAAGTAATAAAATGAGGTGCTCCCTTTGATTTGCCACATTATCCTTCTGCAAGACAATAATGAAATCAACATTCATGGGCATGAAGATAAATAACCGCAATTTATTTCTCATCATAATCAAGTAGCATTTTCCAGCCACAATCGTACAAGATATAAATTCATAGACAATCAAATGTTATCCATCACCTGAAAACCAAACATGGCTTGAAGCCAGTCTAGAATATCTTCCTCTTGTTTCTTCTTGTAGTCCCTCGGCCATGGAAGACCTCTGGTGTTGCGAAGAGCAACAAGAGCAGCCTGAATCTGCAAAATCATTCAACCAACCAAAGTACTTCAAGAGGAAGAATCCGAGCACGTGGAAAATAAAAAATCCGAGCCAATAACCCTTTGGCTTTAGAAACAAACCTCTGGAAATCTCATAATTGCCTGATTTGCACTATCCGGATCAAGAGGAAGAATATTGTAAGGGACATATATCTGAGTCTTCTCTGCAACTTTATCATGAGCTTCCAATATCTGTGGAAGTCAATCATTATGACATGTAATGTGTGGAGTACAACCTCTACGCAATCACAATCCAAATTTTCTGTTTAAGCTTAGAATTTTTCAAGAAACCAACATAAGAAAAGTTCCCTCGTCAAAAAACAGTACATCAGATGACAAGTTAAAATGGTATTTAGTGTTACCTCACGATCGACTTCAACAGCCTGTGTCTGATTGACAGCCTTCAGAACCTCAAAGAGGACATTAGCAGTTTGGTATGCTTTGGTAAGCTGTGCACTGACAAGCAGAAAAATTTTGACAGTCAAACCAAACACACCACTGGTATAACAAGTGTCGAGTATGCTGGCTTAAATTAGATCATATCCCTCACAAGACTTACCGATCAGCTTTATCAGCAGCATTTTGCAAAGCTTGAATGTATTTTTTGTAGTAGTGCTGATAAAAGCTCTGCATCTCTCGTGCATCACTTTTCTTTACTCTTCCGATCAACGTAGGATCATTCTCCTGATGCAAGTAAAAGAACAGTCGGTCAAAAAATAGGAAGACAATAAATCAGACACAATAAGAAACAATAGAACGGCCCTAACACTCAGAGAAGCACCAGATGTCAAGTAGGGATGTCCGTAAGCTGGTTTTGAAATGTCATAACTATGGCCCTCCCCTTGAAAGATGAGCAACAAGGCCTTTATAAGACAGGTTCTAGTTCCTATCTGGTTGGTAAGGAGTATATTATCTGAATCTAAGTTTGCAGGCAGCTTATCACATTTAATTAATAAGATTGAAGATGAACAAACAAACCCACTAACACATTGGAAAATGAAGATGGCAACACATTTCGAAATATTACTTTACAATTATACACATAAAGAATCCAAATCTTGTGATCCGGCATCTCATGGAGACAAAGATTGGATGCAATTGTAACTCCTCAGATTTATAGTCCAAAAGATTTCTCCCTTCATAGTAACGAATTTTACATGGAAATGCATCATATTGTATGTACTATACTTTCCTAGTCTTGTATATAATTCTAAAGGAGTTATCTTTAGTAGAAACTTTAATCCCATCAAGTGCAATTGTTTTTGAGGTCTGTTATGTGTAGTCTCTTTCTAGTTCCATCACTCAGCGTTTTTTTGTTGGGTCTGTCATTGTGAACATTAACCCATGTAGTCACCGATCATTGAGGGTATGGGGGGAGGAAGGATTGAAGATAGATCTAATCTTTGGCAACATGACAAAGTGGATGCTCTCATAAAACCACTGAAACAGTGGTTCCCCTATACCGTCAAAAACCGATGAGCCAAATGGACGTTTTAATTTTCAAAACTGCTGGATAGAATGGGGCCTATTCTCATATGTGGAACTTTGGATCCAACCAAAAGCTTAAAATATGAGTTGGAGAGATCCCAAAATTATATGAAGGGGTCACCCATTCCATACCCAACCAATGTGGAACATATATTATTTAAGGAGGTAGGTTTAATGGACACTCTTTTTGACACTCTTTTTGACACCCCATTTTATGGGGCCTATTTAGTATTTCATTGTGATGATCCAAACCGTTCATGATATTTAAATTGATAAAATATAGGATTCTATAAAAATTCAGCTCAATCGGATATCGATAAGTGCTTGATCTAAACAGTTTCACAGAAAGTTTGATAGAAACTGGTGTTTTGCAAAACTATTTGGATCAAACTCTTACCGATATCCGATTGAGTTGAATTTTTACAAGGACCTATATTTTATCAATTTAAACATCGTGAATAATTTGGACATCACAGTAGAATTCAGAATAGGTCCCACAAAAATGAGGTGTCAAAAAGAGTGTCCCTTGAACATGTCCCTTATTTAAGATACCTTCACGTGCAACTGCTTTTGAGATCTGTAACATGTAGCCTCTTTTGGATCAACAAGAGCTTTTTTGTTGGGTTTGTCATCGTAAAATGCGGATTGATCATTTTTCAAAATGAGAAATGGAATTGGACCATACTATGATACCATGTAAAAATTTTAAAACCCTACCCAAAACCTTAAGTGATAAGCTAGAGAGGGCCCAACATTATATCAAGTGATCGCATTCCATGTCCAACCAATGTAGGATATAGGTCCCGTTTGTTATCAATTATAGGTTTAAATAAACCAAATAGAGCCTTTAGAACCAATCAATTGGAGCCGTCTACATGAATCTGTCTTCTTCATAGAGTTCTGTCAAAAGCATTGTGTTTCGTGATATTCAAAAAATCTAAATCTCTTCTAATTATCACTTCAAAAGTTTTAGTTTCACTCCACTTAATGCTACCATCTAACAAAATATACTAACTAGTGCATCATCCGTTCTACGACATATATGTCTAAACCACCTTACTCTATTATCTCTCATCATGTCTTCTATCGTTGTTACGCCTAACATTCCACGAGTATTTTTGTTTCTAACTCTATCTCGTAGAGTCTCACCGCACATCACCTCAGCATTCTCATTTCATCTACGCTCATCTTACTTGAATATTGTTTCTTGGTGGTCCAGCACTCTGTGCCATATAATATGGTTGGCCTTATAACAGTACGGTAGAATTTTTCCTTCGTCTTTTCGGGTATCCTGTGGTCTCACAACACTCCCGAGGCACTTCATCACTTCATCTGTCCGACTTATATTCTATGTGTTACATCCTCGCAATCTCTCCATCCTTACTAACAATTGAGCCAAAGTATTTAAAATAATTGCCTCTAGGTAACTCCTGGTTTTGGAGGGATACTTAGTCAACGCTACTAAAATAGCATTTTGAGTGTCACTAAACTTACATTCCATGTGCTCCGTTTTACTCCTATTAAAACTTTTGACTCTAATACTTCTCTCTGTGTTTTCATTTTGGCATTAACTCTACTTGCGGTTTCATCTACTAGAACAATATCATCTGCAACATCATACAACCTGGTACAACATCTTGGATGTGTCCATTCAATTCATCCATGAATAAGGCAAAGAGGTGAAGGCTCAAAGAGGGTCCTTGATGTACTACTGTGAATGGGAAGACACTTGCTTCTTCTAGTGGAAATTTAATGGTGGTGACATCTTCATACATGTCTTTATCCACATCAATATACACTTTTGTCACTTTGTTTCTTTCCAAGATCCACCATATAAAGTCTCTAAGTACCTTATCATAAACTTTTTCCAAGTCTATGAAAACCATGAGAAGATCTTTCTTTTTCTCCCTATACTTTTCGACTAGCCTCCTTAACAAGTATATTCCTTCCATTGTTGATCTTTTAGGATAAACCCAAACTGATTTTTTAATACCTTTGCCATCATCTTAGGTGATGCTCAATAAATCTTTCCAACAACTTCATTGTACGGCTTATCAATTTAATACTTCTATATTTATTGGAGCTTTGAATATCACCTTTATTAATATATATGGGCACTAGGATACTCTTTCTCCACTCATAAGGCATCTTTCTAAATAGAATAATCTTGTTGAACAATTACGTCAACCACGACACTCCAATATCCCCAAGACTATTTCAAACCTCAATAGAAAAAATTATATGATCTTAAAGTCTTAAATGATTTCGTCCTCTTCAATGCATTTGCCACGTTTGAATTTTGTAATCTACAATGAAACATATATTCTTGACTCACCCTTCCACTGGAAGTATTCAAGTCTTCATCGCTTAAGTTGTCCTCACATCTCTCATTCAATAATTTATCACAGTAATTCTTTCATCTTTCCTTAATCTCATCATCCTTCACAAATAGCCTACAATCATCATCTTTTATGCACTTAACTTGAGATAAATCTCGTTTTTTCTTCTCTTCATTTGGAAAGTTTATATATATTCTTCTCTCCATACTTACTATCTAATTTAGCATAAAGTTCTTTCAAGTGATATCTTAGCATCCCCATACTTACTATCTAATTTAGCATAAAGTTCTTTCAAGTGATATCTTAGCATCCCCACGGCTTTCTTAGCTTCATTGCAAGCTTAAAATTGTCTTCATTTCTGTCTTACAATCACTTTTTAAAGCACACTTTGTTAGCTTCAACTATGACTTGGACCTCATCAGTCCGCCACCGCGTCTCTTTTGAAGTAGTGTCTAGCCTGTTCGACTCTCCAAAGACTTCTTGCGATATTCTTCTAATATAGCCTGCCATTGCAATCCACATCCCCTCACTACTATCTTTCAAATCTCATATTGCTTCTTTTAAAATCTTGTCTCTAGACAACTCCAAGTTCTCCCCTCGTAGATTCCACTATCTAGTTTGTGGATTTCCACTCTGTTTCGTCATTTCTTGTTGAACTTTCAAGCAAATATCTAGGACTATAAGCTTATGTTGTGACGTCAAACATTCTCCAAGGATAAACTTACAGTTCTTACATACTAAGTCGTATGTGCCTCCGATTAAAAAATAGTCTATTTGACTTCTATTAGACTCACTCTTAAAGTTGGTTAGGTGCTCAGTTCTTTTTTTAAAGAAGGTGTTCAAACTCTAAGATCAAAAGCCACTACAAAATCCAAAATACTCTTCTCAACTTTATTTTGGGAGGCAAAACTAAAAGAATTATGGATAGTTTGTATCCTTTCTTATTATTGACTACGTGTCTATTTAAATCACCGTCTATAAATATCTTCTTTCCCAAAGGTATTCCCTATACCACCTCAACCATTTGATCCTGAAATTTTCCTCTAACGTGATCATCCAAGCCAACTTGGGATGCATAGACACTAATCAAACCAAATCAAATTGAACCTTGAGTCTCAATTAATTGGGGTCGGCTACATGAATCTTTTGTTCGTGCATAGGCCCTAATAACATTAAATAATGCCTCTCCAATAACGTGTTCCACTAAAATGATCTTATCCCATTTTCTCATGATCGTGACTACAGAATCTTTAGCTACAACTACTTTCACCCCATTCATGAGTCTACCATCCTTAGTGTAATAAAGTTTATATTCTTAGCCTTCTATCCAATCCACTTAGTTTTCGGTAGGCAAGTTATACTAATTCTCTTCCTGGTCATACAATCAATTAGCTCTACTGTTTTACCCGTCAATGACATTATATTGCAACTAGGAAGCCTAAACCTATAAACCTGGGGTAACTTCTTTACTAG
>NMUG010009880.1:0-11133 GCA_002855965.1 Monotropa hypopitys | reverse complement strand
TATGTATGGACAGAGGTATAAGATATCATATATATAAACCGAGTTGGAGATAGTCCGAGCTAGACGACAATACATATTAATATAAACCGAGCTGGGTATATTCCGAGCTAGACGGTAAGTATATAGCGTACCGACAAGGTCGAGCTATAGAAAGGAAAATGTACGCGATAATTGTATTTTTGGGGCGAAGATGTTTTTATGTTCTTCTCGTACGCGATAGCGGAGCCGGCATAGCCAAGCATGTGTCGAATTCTAACGAGGAGAAAGACATAAAGTAACAAATCATTTAATAGATATTTGTTCGAAAGCAAAAATACAAGTGTTAAAAATAACGGCAAATTGTATTGATATGTATCTGTACAATTTGGGGAGACGACTTCTGAAGATAGCTTCTTTAAAATATAGTAAGGCATAGTATCGGGCGCGGCCGACTGACTAATGTCGAACTATAAATTAGAAGACTATCAAGAGTCTCCGAAGAATATAAGAGACAAAACTGTATTTACCATAAGAAAATAGACAGGGGTTCGGATACATCGCAAAGATGCGGATGAAAAAGGTATAGGGTTAGGACCCGAAGATTTTTGGTTTGAAGAGTAGTCGAGTGTTTGGATGTATAACGGTGTTTGGAGGTTGCCAGGTCTGGATTGTTGTTGTGGTGAGCTCCTATTTATAATAAGTTAATGTCACAACTATAGTTGCGACATTAAGGTTTTTTGGGCCAATTGCATGGCACACGGGCCATGAGATGGCTGGGATATTTTAGGGAGCTTCCTAGGTCTTTTTGGTATTATCTACTTTACAAAATAAATTAGAAATTAAATAAAATATCTTAAGAATTGAAAAAGAATACCGGAGTTCTGAATCTTGGTCCGAAGTTTATGTTTGCGCTTGGCCGGCCACTTGACGAACTCTGACTTTACCAATTTAAATTTGATATCCGTGATCGTTGAGTTGGATCGCGAATATAGAAAATGTCCCGGGCTTGAACCAGACGTTTCATGGGAAAACCTTGAAATTCGGCTTCGTTGCTTTAAACAAAGAGAGAAGTGGTGGGTGCACCTCTTGGGTTGCTCAACTTCTGGAAAATATGTTCTGCTAGGAACGTCAGACTTTGAAGATGAGGTCCGTGCAAAATTCATTCACTGATTTCCGGGGCTGCTGAATAGCTACAAGGAAAACCGAACGGATTGACATTTATCCTTAACTAAATCCCGATTCTGGATCAGACGGATGCAATTTTTGTACCATCTTCTCGGTAATTAATTTACCTTCATCATCCTATTTGGAAACAGAATTTTGGTTGTTCATGCGGGATTCTGCTTATTCCCGAATATTCTGCTTTTTCGGATTCAGTTTCAGTGTCGTCCATTGGAAATTTGTCTTGACTGGTGCGTCGACTTTACTTTCTGAATCTGGGTAAATGTTCCTTAACACTTTACCGATGCTGACTCAACATTCTGAAATTTTTAGATGATGTCAGTGCTATTCGCAAGATGTGAGACCCCGGTCCTAAGAAATACTAAATGAAAGTATTTAATTATACAAATATAAGTTTTGGGAATTTTTGTAGAATTTTTGATAATTATTTGAGTCTTGAAATAAGAAAAAGGAATTAATGAGGGGCCTTAGTGAAAGAAAAGGAAGTTTAGAAGTTCAATTGAAGTTTGCCGAACAGTTAGGGGTCCGGCTGAGCTGTTGCCGAGCTCAGTAGGGATCCAGCTTAGGAGTCCGGCCACGTGGAGGTCCGGCCAGCTCAGATGGTTACTTGGTAGTCCGACCAGGTCAGTTCGGACGTGGCTGTGCGGCCATGTGCGTAGTCCATCTGGACATCCACTCTGTCAGAAGACAAGAGTTTTGGAGTGGACTGACGTCATCCTGCACTTCGGCAGAAGAGACAAAAAGTGTGCGGCTGGTGGGCTGAGGTCAGCAGGCTAGAAGCCTAGGTTGGGCAGCTGATAGGGTCCACTCTCGGTGAGTGGCGGCGTTCAGATGTCTGCCACCCTCCGGATTAATATTCCATTCTCAAATCCTATAAATACTAAGCCATTTCACTTCGTTTTGGTTACAACTTCAGCTTCAAAACATCCAGACTTCCCCTTTCTCTCTCTAAAAAGATTGGCCGAAGCCATTGTTGTTCGGCTAAGCTCTGAAACCTTATTCCTGAAGCTCGACAGCCCAAGTATTGTACTCAGAGTGTTCGACAAACCATCTGCCGTGCATCTCCACCTTAAAATTGTTGTTCGGCAAGTCTTGACCGTACAACCATTCTCCTCAGAACCATTGTTTGAGCTCAGGTCAGATTTATTCACTTTGGCAAGTCATAGTCAGGCTCTCAAACGATCACTTTCACTTCGGAAAAGATTCCTTTCAGTTCGGCAAGACCTTATTTGTATCAAAAACTGTTCAGCAATACACTTTAAGCTCGGTTCATCCAACCTTCGGCAAATTTAGCTTCGGCCAAAGGTATACTTATTGCTTTAACTCATTTATAGTTCGGAAAAAGCCCTAGGAACCTAATTATTGCTCGGCAGACTTAAATTCAAGTCTAGACTTGAAAATTTCACCTCGGCAGACCCATCCGGAGTCTTCCCGTACACTATTGTTGTCCCTCACATCCGCATCTGTTCAGCTCGGCAGAGTTGTTGTCACGCCCCGGATTTTCAAGCCATATTTTTTTTTTGAAAACATTTATTAAGTGGGGAAGAAACTAGGTTCATCACACAAGAAAGAAAACTCTATGCTACCACGTGAAAATCCGAAGGTGAATAAATAAAAACCAACATAAGTTCCAAACCATAGAATGGGTAGAAGAGAATAGAGTACCGATGTTGAGTTATTACAAACCATAAGTCTAATACAACCCTCAAACGGGGTATTTCCAAAACCCAACAAAATAAAAGTCTTGAAAGAAATGACCAAATCCCAAAGTCTTCAAATGACTCCCAAGTCTTCAAATGCCGGACCCTTTCCTGCGGAATCTAAAAAAGAAGGGCGTGTCACGCCAAAGTAGAAAATACCTATTATCTAGCATGTTCAAGATCGACGTGAACTAGTGTGTGAATGTTGGACATGCAACACATGCATATGTGACAAACACAACAAAGGCAATGATCCATTTCTATCATCTGACTCTATCATACAACCACACACATGATATGCTAAGCAAGCAACTAGAACAAATGCTTATGAACATGCATGTGACTTTCCATTCACTTTCCGTTACATAAACATAAAAGCTCACCACATTGTTCCTTGTTTTCCAAACATGACTAATCCTTGGAATCCCGTCAGAATTCCATCCCAAGTTATTCAACCCGTTTAACCGTTGTGTTTCGTAATCATGGATACGCCACGGAATCCCATCAGAAGTCCACTCCGGGATATCCTATTCCAACGTGTCATGTAACATGTGATAGGGTAGGAATAGTCTAGTGGGCGGCCAAACCCACTAACCATCCCTTCCATACGTTCCCCAAGAAATCGCTGGGAGGGCCAAGGTACCCCCATTGTGCACAATGTCGTGGATGGCGCGACCATCCCGGAAACCCCGTCAGAAGTCCGTTTCCATATACAAGATCAATCACCCCTATCGTTACGTTACCTAGCTAAAGCTAGTCAATCATATCAACCATGTACGTCATAGTGTTTCGTTCGTTGAGTCCGTTATGTTATCACTCCTAGCCAAAGCTAGTTGATCTCAAACCAATGCCATGTATTCCAATTTAATCAATGCATGACTCAACCGAATTTATATGAAACACACACACCTCATGATTTCCACATATGAATTTTATGTCCAATACGTCAATTTAATCATGAATTATGCCCAAACACATGAATACTCGTTCAATTTCATCATGAGACCACTAATTTAACGAAAGCCCCAATTTATAAAAATCTAGGATTTTTCTCCAATTTGGAGGTTTTTGCCCAAATTACTTAAACATGAAATTGAACCCCATAGAATGCAATTAGCCACTAGAAATGCAAAAGCCCTCAACAAATTTCATGATTTAACACCCAACCCTAGGTAAATTTCGAGAATGTACACATGGACATGAAATTGACTAAAATTAAAGCTCATACAAAGGGAATGTGGAGAGCACAACCAAGAACATACCAAATAAGAAGCATTTCCTACCTTAAATGAACTTTGGAGAAACCTAGGAAATCGAACTTGAAGATGTGCCTTCGCCACCTGGGTCACTAGAGAGATCTCGGCGTGTAGAACAACTTTAAACCTTGGGATTTCTTCAATGGAGGCTTGTAGATGCCTTAAATCGAAGGGAGAATCTTGGGTGTTGAGTATGGAGGTAGAGAGAGAGAGTGTGAGAGAGGTAGGAGAAGATAGAGTTTTCCAAATGGTTGGAATGGGCCAAAAATCGGGCTCAAATGGCTTATATTGCCCCAGGAAAAGATATAAAAACCCTTAATGAAATGCTGCGCGACGGACCTGTTATCGATAACAGGTCGAGCCTGTTATCGATAACCACCTCTGCGGGAGTAACTAAGGGCTCTGGAAACAACTGGTTATCGGTAACCTGAGAGGCGTGTTATCGATAACAACAATAACAGAAACTGGGTATCGATAACATGCATACCTTGTTATCGATAACCACACTCTCGGGTCCTAACCAAGGAACCATAAGGACAACCAGTTATCGATAACACGATATGCGAGTTATCGATAACCATTCTCTCGGGTCCTAACCAAGGAACCATAAGGACAACCAGTTATCGATAACACGATATGCGAGTTATCGATAACCATTCTCTCGGGCTTTTCAATGGGCAACCGGGTTATCGATAATACAAAGAACCTGTTATCGATAACCATACTTTCGAGATTTTCTATGGACAACCAGGTTATTGATAACATGAAAGGCATGTTATCAATAACAGAGTTCTCGGGAATTTCTATGGACAACTTAGGTCCAAAACAGAGAAAACTCGAAACGTGCATAACTCTCTCACCCGAACTCCGATTGACACGATTCAAGTTGCGTTGGATTCGAAATCGAATCATCTATTGAAATCTAGGGTCAACCACCTTAAAATCACACTAATATTTTAAGACCAAATAAATAAAGACACCGAATCCATTTTAAAATACGAATTTAAATCCGGAAAATACTTTATAAATTTCGGGTCGTTACATCTCAACCACCTTAAAATAATTTTGTCCCCGAAATTTCCTAAGGTAGGGGTACAAAGACAAATAAGCTTGACTCGAGCAAATACAAATCAAAACAAATCCGGATACTTATTGCGAATTTCATCTTCCCGCTCCCACGTTGCCTCTTCCGAGCCATGATTGCTCCACAACACTTTCAATAATGGAATTGTCTTCCCGCGTAGAACTTGCTCCCGTGAATCGAGAATATGAATCGGCCTTTCTTTATAGGATACGTCGGCTTCCAACTCTACATTTGACCAATCTATAACGTGCGACAGATCGGGCTCATACTTACGCAACATGGAAATATGGAAAACATCGTGAACATTCAAAATGTTAGACGGCAAAGCAAGACGGTAGGCGACTTATCCGATCTTCTCAATGATGTCAAACGGCCCAATGAAACGCGGCGTCAATTTTCCCTTCCTTCCAAAGCGCGAAATACCACGATGAGGCGAAACTTTAAGGAACACATGGTCACCAACCTCGAATGATAAAAGAGTAGCGACTCTATGCTGTAAGTAATCGCTGACGTATCGTCTTGATCTGCTCGGTAATTTGTTGCGTCATCTCCGGCCCAATGATAGCGGACTCACCAACATCTAACCAACAAACGGGTGAACGACAAGGTCTACCGTACAAAGCCTCAAAAGGTGCCATACCCAAACTCGAATGGTAGCTATTGTTGTAGGCGAACTCGATCAACAGCAAATGATCCACCCAACATCCCTGAAAGTCTAACACGCAAGCTCGTAGCATATCCTCCAAAATCTGTATCGTACGCTCGGACTGACCGTCGGTCTGAGGATGAAATGTTGTACTGAACATGAGCTTAGAACAAAGGGAAGTCTACAAACTACGCCAAAAACGTGAAGTAAATCGAGGATCTCTGTCGGAAACGATGGAAGATGGAACTCCGTGTAGTCGAATAATCTCCCTAATATACAATCGGCTCAAGGAATCAACAGACTGAGTAACCCGAATTGGTAGGAAATGAGCAGTCTTCGTCAAGCGGTCCACAATGATCCAGATAGCATCGTGACCACCCGACGATCTAGGGAAACCTGAAGCAAAATCCATTGTCACGTGCTCCCATTTCCACTCGGCAATAGGCAAGGGTTGAAGCAAACCGGCAGGACGCTGATGCTCGGCCTTCACTTGCTGGCAAGTAAGGCATTTGGACACAAACACGGATACGTCTTTCTTCATTCTCGGGCACCAAAAATGACGTCTAAGGTCATGATACATCTTCGTGCCTCCTGGATGAACAGCTAAAGGAGAATGATGAAACTCGTGTAGAATACCTCCACGGCAAGACGAAGGAACAAACAATCGCCCACGGAAATGCAAGCTAGTATCGGCGTGGATCATCCATCCCTGACGCGCATCTCCACTAAGAAACTTGGCTCGAAACTCCGAAGCTTCAGAATCGTCAGTCTATGCCTCAATGACCCAACGTGATAGTTCCGAATGAATCGATAAATTGCATAACATGCCTTGCTCTCCAACCTCTTTGGCATGCAACAAGAACGGACCCAAGTCCTCCATGGACTTCCAACCAAGCACGGCTAAACTAGCAGATGACAAGATTTTCGACTCAAAGCGTCGGCAACAACGTTAGCCTTACCCGGATGATAGTGTAGCTCAAAATCGTAGTCCTCCAAGTGTTCCATCCACCGTCTCTGTCGCAAGTTCAACTCCTTCTGCGTGAATAGATACTTCAAGCTCTTGTGATCCGAGAATACTTCAAATTTTTCGCCGTACAAGTAGTTTCTCCACATCTTCAATGCAAAAATGATGGCGGCGAGCTCTAAATCATGCGTTGGATAATTCCTCTCGTGCGTCTTTAATTGCCTCGAACCATACGCAACGACTTTCCCCTCTTTCATCTAGACACAACCCAAACCGTCATGAGAAGCGTCACAATAGACGGAGTAGCCAACTCCTCTTTCCGGTACGATAAGAATCGGTGCCGAAGTCAAACGCCTCTTCAGCTCCTCAAAAGCTTCTTCACAAGAATCGTCCCAAGCAAACGGGACACCTTTACGGGTCAAACGAGTCATCGGCGCAGCTAAACGTGAGAAGTCTAAAACAAAACGCCTATAATAACCGGCAAGACCCAGAAAACTACGGATATCGAACACATTTTGCAGACGCGGCCACATAGAAACGGCATCAATCTCGCTAGGATCAACAAATACACCTCCCCGCGACACAACGTGACCCAGAAACTTCACTTCCGGAAGCCAAAACTCACATTTACTAAGCTTGGCATACAAACGGTGTTCTTGTAACAACTCCAACACAACTCGCAGATGCACATGATGCTCCTCTTCAGATGCAGAATAAACAAGAAGATCGTCGACAAACACGACCACAAAACGATCAAGGTGAATACGGAAGATACGGTTCATGAGATCCATGAACATTGCTGGAGCATTAGTCAAGCCGAATGGCATGACAACAAACTCGTAGTGACCATAACGAGTGCGGAACGCGGTCTTCGGAATATCTTCCGTCCGAACAAGCAACTGGTGGTAGCCAGAACGCAAATCAATTTTTGAGAAACACACAGAACCACGAAGCTGGTCAAACAGGTCATCAATCCTCGGCATCAGATATTTGTTCTTCACGGCCACCCTATTCAATTTCCGGTAATCTATACACAATCGCAAGGATCCGTCTTTCTTTTTGGCAAATAACGCTGGAGCACCACACAGTGACGAACTCGGACGTATAAAACCCAACTCATAGAGCTCCTGCAACTGAGACTTTAGCTCTCGCAACTCGGCTGGCACGAACCGATGAGGTGGTATCGAAATAGGAGAAGTACCTGGCAACAAATCAATAGAAAACTCTACCTCTCGCTTAGGCGGCAAACCAGGCAACTCTTCCGGGAAGACATCCGGAAACTCACAAACAACCAAAGACAACTCACCACGGCGCGAAGGGTCATCGTCCAAGCTGAGACTGGCAAGCAAACAACTAACAGAATTGCAGTCTCTAGGATCGTAGAAACAAGAATCGACTGACTTCTTCCTATCGCCGTAAACATAGAAGTAAACCCCTTCGGGAGAGACAACCCGCACTCGACGTCGATAGCAATCGATATTGGCATGGAAGGTAGACAACCAATCCATCCCCAAAATGAGGTCAAATCCGGACATACCCAGAACTATGAAGTCGAAGATAAAACGATGGTCCTCTAATGTCAACTCGCAATCTCTGCAGACCCGGTCTAATCGGACACGACCTCCTACGGGAGTATCCACAAACAAAGGTGGATCCAAGACATCCACATCCAACTCCAATGCATGGATGAATGATGCAGCAATGAATGAATGCGATGCACCCGAATCGAACAAGACATTAGCCCAAGAATTATAAATAAGAAACATACCACGCACTACCAAAGTCTCCGGCTGTGGATGAGAAGTAGAAGGAACTGAGGCTGCTGGAATGGCAAAGGCTCTGCCACACGTAGTCGGGCCCTGGTGGTAACCACCTCTCTGCTGAAACGTCTGAACTGGCCTGGCAGGAGTCACAACCCCACTAGCACGAGAAGCCTGGGCTGAAGCTGCTGGTCCTGACTGATGCGTACGCTGATGCCCACTTCGAGGTTGCTGCACTGACCCTGACTCACTGCGATCACCGGTCCTCCCTGGACAATCTCTGACTTTGTGACCCACCTGGTCACACCTGTAACAAGCGGGGGTTCTGCACTCAGTTCGCTTATGCCCTGACTGGTGACATTTGTGACAAATAATCGCACCCCTTGCTGGGCTAGCACCAATCTGCGACCGCTGACCTCTAGAAAGATGGGACGGCTCTCTCTGACGTTTCCTCCCAAAACTGCCTGATGATGAACTCGAATTGGAAACCTGACGACGTGGTTCCCAAACCTTCACTTCTCTAGACGGGTCCCTCTTGGGCTCAATAGCCCTAGCACAATCAACAACATCAGCAAACACCCGAATACGCTGGCTCATCACAAACCTCTGAACCGAAGAATGGAGACCCTTCTCAAAGCGCTTGCACTTCCTTTCTTCTGTACTCACCAAATCTGTAGCAAATCTCGACAATGCCTGAAAACGCGTAGCATACTGGGACACAGTCATCGTCCCCTGCTCCAATTGCTCGAACTGATCGCGCAACTGCTCCCTGAAACTCTCTGGAAAATACTGCCCCTCAAAGACAGTCTGGAAATCGGCCCAAGTCATACCACGAACAGGATCCAGGATAGCCTGTGGATCAGCATCTCCACCGGCAAGCAAACCCGTACGACGCATCTTCAGAATAGAACTCCACCATCGACTAGCCTCTCCAGTCAACTGGTAAGTGGCGAAAGAAATCCGCAATTTATCTTCCACGATCTCCAGAGTATCCAACACTTTCCTTACCTCGAATAGCCAATGATCCGCTTCTAAGGGATCGCCTTCACCGTTAAATTTCGGAGGATCCATAAGCCTAATTCTCGCAAAGCTTCGATAGTACGATTTCCCGCATTCTCTCGCGGAGCAACAAATCCACGGTTAGCTTCGACCATGGCGCCCGCAAGCTCTCGAGCAAACTGACCAGGAGCCACAAACCCCTGAGGAATAGGAATAACAGGAGGGGCTTCGTCCTCCAATCCGCTCATCTTATCATTGACTTCTTCACTATGAGCATCTTGGACGTGCGCACCTCGGCGACCACGACCACCTCTCCTATAGCGACGATAAGCCATTTCTACAAGAGATCACGAATTTGATGAGAAAGAAGCGCAAGACAAGGCTCTAATAGATAACTTAACCGATGAAGTGAAACTCAACCAAGGAGAAGGATACTCGACAATACCAACAACGAATATTCGTAATCAATGAAATCAAGCAACAGAGTTACACCCAATGGAAGGGAACAATGCACATGTGTACTTCACAACTCATGCCAACCTATGGATCATGCCAATGTATGCTATACATGTTCACACGCATGCTAGACAATGCAATAATACCCCATGCAACCCATTGAGACTAAGAGTCTCCCCAAAGGCCTAAGTTTTCGAAACCAAAAGCTCTGATACCAAGTTGTCACGCCCCGGATTTTCAAGCCATATTTTTTTTTGAAAACATTTATTAAGTAGGGAAGCATCTAGGTTCATCACACAAGAAAGAAAACTCTATGCTACCACATGAAAATCCGAAGGTGAATAAATAAAAACCAACATAAGTTCCAAACCATAGAATGGGTAGAAGAGAATAGAGTACCGATGTTGAGTTATTACAAACCATAAGTCTAATACAACCCTCAAATGGGGTATTTCCAAAACCCAACAAAATAAAAGTCTGGAAAGAAATGACCAAATCCCGAAGTCTTCAAATGACTCCCAAGTCTTCAAATGCCGGACCCTTTCCTGCGGAATCTAAAAAAGAAGGGCGTGTCATGCCAAAGTAGGAAATACCTATTATCTAGCATGTTCAAGATCGACGTGAACTAGTGTGTGAATGTTGGGCATGCAACACATGCATATGTGACAAACACAACAAAGGCAATGATCCATTTCTATCATGTGACTGCTTAGCTCTTTTATGTGTCTGTTAATCTTACGACAAAGGCAACCCCAAGCGTAGGGCACTTGTCGGAGCTAGCATAATATCCGGTAAGTCCAGAATCGTATCCACAGAGACGGTTTGTTTGTTTTGTAAGTCAAAGCAAGAGATTTGTAGTAGAAGACGGGTTTTAGCGGTAGGACGCCAGCCTTTAACTTCAGATTTGGTGGTCTAAGTTATTGTCACAGATTTAGAAAGATACGACTTAAAAGTAAGGTTGAACAATTAGCTATAGATTAATATAGACTTAAGCTAGTTACGAACTTCCATTACACAAACTAGGCCAAGTCCAGGCCGTCATTCGGAAGATAAGTCTTTGGATAAAACATCGAACATAATCTAAACTTCATTTAAGAAAATAACTAC
>NMUG010009879.1:0-11134 GCA_002855965.1 Monotropa hypopitys | reverse complement strand
TACAGTCTTTTGATTCACATATCGATTGGTTCCACCGACATCACATATCGATATACGGACTATTCAAATATTTTGACATATGACGCATATCGATATGTGACCCATTCATTTTCACATATAGATTGACCACACCGACAATGCATATCGATACATGGATATTCCACATATTGGTATGTGATACATACGAAAACCTAGAATTTTCAGAACGGTTCGTCATCTTCTACCTCCATTTTAACAAAACCAAGTAACCTTAACCCCAGATTCTACACGATTAACCAACAAAAACCATTTACATACAACCATACTCATCCTACCACCTTTTAAACTAATTAAATTCATCAATTTATTAAAAATTCATACAAAACCCATATTTCAAAACTTTGAAAACCAAATTCATACAAACCCCATATTTCTAGAAATCTTTTACAAATTATACAACCAAAAGGAGATTGAACTTATTCTTACCCGTTTGATCAAATTTCTAAAGCTTTAGGTTGGATTTCCAACAATTTCCTGAGCAAATTTCCAGCGATTCCCTATTTCCCCTCTTTTCTCACTCTCGGTTTTCTCCTCTCTTTCTACAATGTTTGTTCTGAGTTCTCGAGGCTATGGACTTTCACTCTCCACCGAGTGAGATTAATTGTTTGAGATACAAACTGTTGGAATTAAGGGATTTATATCCTTAATTAAAGATTTTATTTAAAGGTCATGTTGACCATTTTTTATTTTTTTCCTTTCTTATTTGTTTCCTATTTAATTCCTTTCCGTTTCCTATCTCATGTGTATCTATGTAAGCATAAGATGTATAATGAATTTTATTATCAATAAAATCATTTTTTCCTTGAGTCTCCTATTTGGTATCAGAGCCTCAGCCTCCCGTTCCTTTCTTTATTTCTCTCTATCTTCTTACCGATCTAACCTAGCCGCAGCCCTTGCTGGTCGCAACACCCATCGCAGGCGCCGGGGCTCATCACCCGTCGACCCGCCTGCCCTGCCGACTCGCCTGCCCTCGCCTGCCCTTGCCGACCCGCTATACCCTTTCGACGCCATCCTCCTGCAGCACCTGCACACTCCAAACCGACATCCTCCACCAGCGCCATCATCCACTTGCGCACTCCGCCAGCGCCCACTATGGCCAACGTACTCCGGCTGCGTCCTCCTCCACCTCTACCTGTACACTCCCCCATCCTCTACCAGCGCCATCATCCACCTGCGCACTCCGCCATCGCCCACCACTGCCAACGCACTCCGACTGTGCCCTCCTCCACCTCCGCCTGCGGCTCCGCCTGTGGCTCATCTTCTCCCGCCTTCTGCTACACCGGCTGTCTCCTAGTCTTTCCTTATGTAAGGCCGTCATTATAATGCATTAAATCTCGCCTGTTCTCTCTGTCCCCTATCCGGGTAACCATCTGTCGGGTTACCCCGTCGTTAGTAGCTGGGCCTCCCGGTACTTGTTTCAATCAATGGCACATAATGGCAAAAATAATGCTACAGATCCTATTGATCCTCCAACTCCTCGCACAGATCTGTCTTTTTCACTCTCTACACCGTCTCAACGTGTCACGAGTGTGTTACTGAATGGCAAGAATTTTCATACCTGGTCTTGCTCCTTCCGTCTTTATCTTGGTAGTGAACGTAAGATTGGATGACTTCTTAACAAAGTTTCTACCCCTCTTGAAACGGATCCTCAATATAAAGAGTGGTACACCGACAACTGTATCATTCTTGGTTGGATGTTTAATTCTATGGAGGAACGTGCTTATTATATGTTTATGTATCATGATACTGTTCATGGTCTGTGGACAACCCTCACCAATATGTATGCACATGCTCACAATGACTCCCGCATCTTTGAACTCTATTGGGATATTTCTCATGCCTCACAAGCAACATTGAGTCTTACAGTTGTTGATTATTTTGGATATCTCCAGACCCGATGGGAGGAGCTTGCTCAGTATGAGCCCCTTAGTGAGTTTCCTACGGATGGTGCTATTGAGTCCAAGCGCCTTGATCGTCGTCACACTTATCAATTCTTAATGGGATTAAAACCAGAGTTTGAAGCTTTTCGAACATAGATTCTAAATACCACTCCTATGCCTTCTCTTTATGAGGCTTTTGCCACTATAGATGTTGATGAGCGGCGACACCGGATCCTATTACCTACTCCCATTTCTGAACAAATGGCTTCAGTTTCTGATCAAATGGCTTTTGCTGCTCCTTCTGGTTCTAGTCCTGGAGGCACTTGTGGCACTCATCCCTTTTGCCAACATTGCCACACTACAGGTCACACTATTGATCGTTGCTTCGATCTTCATCCTGAATTAAAGCAACAATATCGGCAATGTTCCACCTGTCGTGGTAGAGGAGCCCCCCGTACTAGCAATATTGCTGAAACAGTTTTCACTCCTATCCCACAAAGCATTGACCACACTCAGGCTCACATCATCCAACTTCAGTCACATACGAGCATGTGAGTTTCTTCCTCTTCAGGGCCTACTGCAACTATTGCTGCAGGTAATCCAACTGCCCTTCATGGTAAGTCAGCCCATTCCACATGGATTTTAGATCCTGGTGCCAATAATTATATGACTGATGAGCTTTCATCTTTCACATCTCCCTCTACTCAAATTGCCCAATATGTTCGTATTGCTGATGGATCATCTATTCCTATCCATAGTCAGGGGGATGCTCGTTTGTCTCCTGACATCCTTCTTTCCTCTGTTTATTATGTTCCTAACTTCACCTATAATCTTCTCTATGTTCATCGTCTTGCTAAATATCTTAATTGTGCTGTTGTGTTCTTACCTACTTGCTGCTACTTGCAGGACCTGACTTCGAAGAAGATTTTTGGCAGGGGATATGAGCATGATTGTCTCTATTACTTTGGCGATCCTCCCTCTTCTAGGGTGTCCTCCTCTAGTTTGCAAGTATCTGTTTTACCAGTTTCTAATAATCATGTTCTCCCAGATTCTAATAAATATGTCTTTAATCTTACTACTTTAGATTTGTGGCATGCCCGTCTTGGACATGTAAATTTTCAATATATGTGTTGGTTATTCCCGCCTTTGAATAAAGCATGCAAGGTATTCGATTTTAAATGTGTGGTTTGTGAATTGTTTAAACATACTCGCACGTCTTGTATTCCACGCATGCATCGGGCCCCGAGTGCCTTTGACCTCATTCATTTTGATGTGTGGGGCTCCTCTCCTGTCATGGCCATATCTCAGCACCGTTATTATGTCACATTCATTGATGATTACACTCGTTGCACATGGGTTTATCTTATGAATAAAAAATCTAAAGTCTTTACTCACTTTAGAAATTTTCTACAAATGGTCAAAACTCAATATCACACTGTTGTGCATAATATACGGTGTGATAACGGTCGTGAATATCTCACTGACGACTTTAGGGCTACTCTTAACAAAGATGGGATCCTTCAACAATTTACCTGTCCTTATACTCCTGAACAAAATGGTGTGGCAGAACGCAAGAACCACCACATCATGACTGTAGTTCGTTGTCTCTTGTGTGGGATGAACGTCCCCAAATATTTTTGGCACATGGCTATCCTTACTGCCACAAATCTTATTAATCGTACACCTAGTCATGTTATTGCTGGAAAGGCACCCCTTCATATTCTTAGGCCGTTTACCATCCTGTTTCCTCTCCTACCTCGAGTTTTTGAGTGCACCTGTTTTGTTCAAAATAGGAGTCCTAATCGTACAAAACTTGACAACAAGGCTTTTCGATGTATGTTTTTAGGGTACTCCTCTATGTCAAAAGGGTATCGATGTTTTGATCCTGTCACTCGTCATGTCTATCACTCGTTGGATGTTACGTTTTTAGAAACAATTCCTTTTTTTGGTTCTCCCTCTTCTCCACGTCATACACTAGTAGAGCCTAATGAAGTCAGTAATTCTCCTTTGCCTCGCCCTGTTCCTATCCTTGATTTTGTTAATGGTACATTACCTCCTATTATCACCAATAATCCTTCCCAGGTCTACTCTCGTCGTCCACGCCTCTCTGCTCCCTTGCCAGCATCTTCACCGGATTCAGGTATCTCTCCTTCTCCTTTATCTCTTGACCCTGTCTCTTCCCGTTATCCTACTCGTGTTCGTCGCCCACCCACTCGCTATCTTTTTTCTGCAAGTACTAACCATCCCATTTCTCAGTATCTGTCTTATCAGGGTTTGACTTCTTCTTACCAGTCATTTCTAAGTCAGGTTGATTCGATCAATATTCCTCGAACTATTCATGAAGCTCTCAAGGATCCTAAATGGGTGGCTGCTATGAAGGCGGAAATGGATGCCCTTCAGCATAATCAAACATGGAAGCTTGTTGCCCTCCCTGTGGGCGAACGCACAGTTGGTTGCAAATGGGTGTGTAGTGTGAAGTATTCAGCTAATGGAACTATTGATCAGTATAAGGCTCAGTTGGTTGCTAAGGGTTTCACTCAAATTCCTGGTCAGGATTTTGGTGCTACTTTCGAACCTGTTGCTAAGTTAACCACTGTTCGCCTCCTTGTTTCTCTTTCTGCTTCATATTCCTGGCCTCTTTATCAGTTGGATGTCAAGAATGCTTTTCTTAATGGAGATTTATCTGAAGTTATTTATATGGAGCCTCCTCCTGGTTTTCGGGCTCAGGGGGAGTATTCTAGGAAAGTGCGTCGTCTTCAAAAATCTCTCTATGGCTTGAAGCAGACTCCCTCTGTGCATGGTTTAGTCGCTTTAGTAATGTGGTTCTTACTATGGGCTTTACTCGATGTCACTCTGACCATACTTGCTTTATTCGTCGGAACTCTAAAGGGCAGTATACCTTTATCTCTGTGTACGTCGATGACATTATTATTACAGGTAATGATACATCTGGTATTACCCAAGTGAAGCGCACTCTTGGGTTGTCTTTTGATGTTAAAGATTTGGGCTCTTTAAAGTATTTCCTAGGTATTGAGATGGCCCGGTCCGGTCAAGGTATCTCTCTCTCTCTCAACGAAAGTACTCTCTTGACCTTCTTCAAGATATAGGGATGCTTGGTTGTAGACCAACCTCTACTCCTATGGATCCAAACCAGAAATTAACTGCAGAATTAGGAGACCTTTTACCAGATCCTTCTGTGTATCAACGTCTTGTGGGTCGTCTTATCTATTTAACAAACACAAGGCCTGATCTCACTTTTGCTGTTAGCATTGTTAGTCAGTTTATGCACGCACCTCGAACTTCACATCTGGATGTTGTGTATCATATTCTTTTGTACCTCAAGATTTGTCATGATCTTGGCCTTTTCTTCAAGACAGGAGCTCAATCAGGGCTCTCCTACTTTACTAATGCTGATTATGCAGGTTCAAAAAGTGATAGACGCTCAACTTCTGGTTTTTGTACTTTTCGGGGTTGTCATCTTATCTCTTGGAAAAGTAAAAAGCAAGCTGTAATTTCATGGTCTTCTGCTGAGACTGGATATCGTGCTATGGCTCAGGGCTTCTGTGAACTCATATGGCTTCGCTCTCTCCTCAATGAGTTAGGTTTTCCAGTGATGGACTCATCTACATTATTCTGTGATAATAAATTTGCGATCATGTTATCATCTGATTGGGTTCTTCATGAGAGGTCTAAACATATAGAGGTTGATATTGATTTTATTAGAGAAAAAGTTCACACAGGAGTCATTACACCAAGCTTTGTTCCATTGTCCAGTCAAACAACTGATATGTTTACTAAGCTTGTTGGTCCAGCTCTTCTACAGTCGTCTCTTGGCAAGCTCGGTCTCGTCAATATCTTCGCCTCAACTTGAGGGGGAGTGTTGGAATTAAGGAATTTATGTCCTTAATTAAAGATTTTATTTAAAGGTTATGTTGACCATTTTTTATTTTCTTTCCTTTCTTATTTGTTTCCTATTTAATTCCTTTTCGTTTCCTATCTCATGTGTATCTATATAAGCATAGGATGTATAATATATTTTATATCAATAAAATCATTTTTTCCTTGAGTCTCCTATTCAAACAAAAACCAATGTTTCATCTCTACTCAACACCTGGAAATTCTTATCATTTTGATATGTGTTGTGATTACATTTCGATATACAATTTAATTCTTCACATATCGATATAGTTTTAGGACATACCTATTCCTAACAGAAGGGTCACATATCGATATAGTTTTAGGACATAACTATTCCCAACAGAAGAATCACATATCGATATATGCTCTTTTTGTTTTGATAAAAGGCAATTATTATAAAAAACGAACGGTATACATATACACCGGGCATACCCGGGAAGAATTCCCAATGGGGGACAACACAAACCACCCAAAAACACCTCAGAGAGTTGATTTCTCACATATCGATATGCTCTTGCACATATTGATATGTGTTAACTCTTTTCAAACAAAATCAAGAGAGTTGATTTCTCATATATCGATTGAATACCTTTCACATATCGATATGTGATCACCGAATGATCACACATATCGATATGTGTACCTTACACATTTTGGTATTTAGATTGTTTCTGGGCAAAAAACTAGAGAACAGATTTAATGCATATCGATATATGAACTTCCCATAAGCACACATATAGGGTAATTTTTAGGCCAACCCTTGGTGAATTCCATATTCATTCATTCTTCAACCGAACTCCTGATCTAAGGTTTTATTTACTTAAATACCCTACTTTAACACAAATTTCTCTCTCGGAATTATTCAAATACTCACTTTTGCAATAATCCTTTTATCAAATGTATTAAACTATCTTAAAGAAGCAAATTACAAGAATTAAACTTGCATTTAATTAAATTGCTAACGAATTTTCTAAGACGGGTGTTACACAATAGACAATCACAGAAACTAACCGGAGAAAGTAAACTCTGATTTTCAACAAGGTTGCTAGAGAACTGTTTATTTTTTCTTTTTCTTCCGTTTATTGTTTCAATGAGTGTTGTGGACACAAACATTGATCATGTACTGTTTTAGTTTTATCCCCTTTTGTTGAATATTAATAATTATTCGAGCAGTACTCCCAAAATAAAGACCACATTGTGAGCATTTTACTGTCTGCTGCATACACCACTGGATGGGTAGGAATGGCGTTTTCAAAAGATGGAATGATGCTTAATTCAAGTGCTGTGGTGGGATGGATTAGTAAAGAAGGTCAAACACATATCAAGCAGTATTATTTAAAGGGATTTGAGCAGCTAGATGTCATACCAGATAAAGGTGATTTGCCGCTCACTAATGTTCCAAAATATGTTGTCCTTCGTGGAGCCACGATCTACATAGCTTTTCAGCTCAACTTTTCAGCTCCTCTTGGTCTCCAACCGGTTTTATTGGCGTTTGGGAGCAAATATCCCACAAAACTCCATCACCTACATCCACATGACGACAAAACATCCATAGTGTTCGACTTCTCTGCAGGTATCTTCATGTACTCTGAGTCTATTTAAGCAGATGTTTCTTGTAGGTTGGGTAAATGTTAGTCAGAAACACCTGTGTTTTCTGCTCGATCAAGTTATTGACACCCAAACATACAAGAATCAAATAATGTTAGTAAGCTTCTCTTTTTCTTGTTGGTTCTGGTTGGATGTTGCTTATCAGATTTAACATTTGTTAGACGTCATGCAACCACGTTCAAACATTTAAAAAGAAGACAAGCGGGCATGCTACACAACTAAGCAACAAGAAAAGAATAGAAAAATCTCTAAATAATGGTCGATCAATATCTGTCCATTTATCAATTTTTGCTAGCAACCTATCCCCGTGCTTTTATACTTCTGTTGAATTTATTCCTTAACAGCTTAGGCTTTTGAGACATTTCTCTAACCCGTGTAGAACCAGTCTGTCTAAGCAATTTGAACCACTTTATCATGACGCTCATCTTGGCCAAATTTCTAGCACTTCTTTCAACCTAATGGAACCTCTAACGTACAAGGATGGTTTTCACCTTATGACATCCTCACTCCAAGTGGTCCTGTCTGTACTCGCCCCATTAATCACTCAAACCCAAGATGTCGGCTCTGTGATATCAAACATTGTGGTTTCAGTGTATAGGGAGAAAAGTGAAAACCTTCCAATGTTAAGCCAAATTAACAATCTAGGATTTGAAGAAAAGATACAATCTTATGAAACCAATGACGACTACTAACATTTTTTTTCCGTTTCATTTACTATGGCCAATTATTTTGGAGGTAGTTACTTCATGTGTAAAGAAACAATTAAATGCTTTCCTTTTATCTCCTTTACTCTCTCCTACAACTCCATCCCTCCTTTTTGTTTTTCCCCTTAAAACCAATATGGTTGTAATTTTGGGGAAAAAGTCCACAAGACCAACTAGATATTTGAAGTTGCCGTTTTCCAACCATTTTCTTCGGTACCTGGGAATTTTAACATTTGTGGAATCACATGAAATTCCGAATCCAATTAGTAGGCCTCTGCTGCACTCCTGGTTTTGGATGCCAATCACGAGTTCAGGTATTTGATAGGTGTCTTCATTCCTGTTACCTTCTTAATTGGTTGTAGTATCCCTTTTACTATATATGACATACAAAAAATTTACTGTGTTGATTTTTGTATTGAATATGAGTGGTATACATTTATATGAAGTTTCCCCATTTAATCATGATAAAGTTCTTCAGTGGCTGAATTAATCCATAATGTATTGTTCCAGGTTCTGTAACTGTTTCTGCTGCACCTGATAAAATAGGTCAAACGAAGAGGACCCATGGAATACTGGGTTTGATTGGATGGGGTCTGTTTCTTCCTTATGGGGCAATCACAGCGAGATACTTTAAGCATCATGATCCCTTGTGGTTCTACGTGCATGCTGGCATTCAATTTGTGGGATCTATACTGGGTTTCGCTGGTATCCTATTTGGAGTGTCACTCTATAACGAAATCAATGCTCAATTTCCCACACACCGAGGCATCGGAATCTTTGTTCTTGTGCTTAGTGTTCTCCAGGTTTTTCCATTATCTAATTCAGCCTCATCATTTGATCCACCATATAAACATTTTTAGGTTAATCAACTTGCGAGCCTTGCTCTGGTTCTCAAACAAGTGAATGTTGGGAGTCATATGCTCAGTTTTACGCTTTCACTCTGTAGTTTTTGTGAAAAGAAAAACACGCTAGATCTTGAAGTTTGTCAATTTCTGCACGTTATGTTTGGTATGCAGAAATGATTGAAGTGGGAATCCAGCAAAAATCGGAGTTAGAGGCTAAAATGGGCATAATCCATACCAAATGAGCAACACTACTATGCGCACACATTAGTAACACAACTTTGCACAGCCACCCACTCACTGTGAGAGGCATGCCCGAAATTTGTGTCTCAATGTGTGCACATATCTTCCTCACCAAACCTACCATAAGACTTGTATTCATTGAGGGATTTAATGAGAAAAACAACATAACATAACGTTTCCAATCATTGAGGGCACAAGCGAATAAAGAATTGGATACAGACCTAACCTTTGGTTAAATGCACAAAGTGTGTTTTTATAAAACTACTAAAATAGTTGCCCCATACCGTTAAAACCAAAGAGCTAAAAGAGATGTTTTGTTGCGGAATAGTGTCCCCCAAATCAAGCCAAAAGTCATCAGAGTCACACATTCCTACAGAACTATTTTCCTTCTTCTCCTCCACAAATAACAGGATAAATACAAGAGCCATGCACATTCCTACAGAACTAGAGGGAAGTCACAATATCAATGATCACGAGTGTATTGGCTTTGCTCTTAGGACTACCGTTTTCGTTTGAATTTACATCATTTTTCTTTGATAACATAGCGTATACTAATTAAATAATTGAGAATAATATAATCTACATTTTCCATGCTCAGATCTTGGCGTTCGTTGCACGTCCGGAGAAAGATAGCAAGATCCGCAAATACTGGAACTGGTATCACCACTGGGTTGGGAGGATTGCCCTTCTCTTTGGAAATGCTAACATTGCACTTGGAATTCAAATTGGTCATGCGGGGAATGACTGGAAGGCGGGGTATGGATTTCTTCTTGCTACAGTTTTAATTGCAAGTATCGTTTTAGAAGTTTTTGTCAAGGAAAAGGAGGTCACAGGATATCCATCCAGCATTTCAAATGAACTCACTCCAGTAAGTCATGTTCAAGAACTCTGAGCAAAGGTCTGCTCTCTCTCTCTCTCTCTCTCTATATATATATATATATATAAATTACATACATATACTTAGATCTGGTTTTCTAGTGAGCACTTTGTTTTATCAAGTCGTTAAGACTTCGCACGGTAATGAAAATATTTTTTCATTGGATTCATGAGAATTACTGTTGCCAGAGCATTATTTTTCTTCATCAACCTTCAATTCCATTTGCTGTCAAAAAGGCAAAATGGAAAGTTGTCAAAGATGGTAAGGGATGTTTTATTATCCCAGGTAGAGAACAACCAGATCATTGTATCTCGCAATTCCACATTATTGCTTGAATTCCCATCTCACAACTAAGAATAATGTTGTACTTTTGGCCTAGTTGGTTTGTTATAATACCCAGAAGCCTCAAACAACAGGCCTAAAATCTATAACGATGGAAAGTGAACTTTGTAGAAGGAAATAAGGCTAAAATACATGATGGAAACTTTGTACTTCAAGAGTTCCTAAAGAATGAAAGCCTCTCTCTCTCTCTCTCTCTCTCTCTCTCGAGGAATCTGAAACCTTTTTGGGAAAATTTTGGATAGGTTCCTTTTTGGGAACTTATTGCCGCGTAGGACACGGGCAATAAGTTCCCGTCCCTCCTTAGGTCCTTTTTTAGCTTTTTACATTTATACCCTTAATAATTTATATACTCTCCGGCTCCTGTGTTAATATAATAGATTTCTAAAAAAATGATTTATTTTAAATTATACAGATCTATTTTTATATAAAATATATTTTTAAACTCGTATCAACGAGATCTATCAAACAAGATGTTATTCACTGTTTACAATTTGTGAGAAACAATCAGAACACGAAAAACAGAAAACGTACCGAATCAAAATCAGTAAACCCGGATTTTGATAGAATGATTGTAATCGAGGCGAGTATTTTGATACTCTGTCCTTAAAGCAAATTCGTCCTCCACTATGGTGCTGATAGATTGTTCACGGACGTCTGCCTCCCAGGAATACTCGATTTCCA
>NMUG010009878.1:0-11133 GCA_002855965.1 Monotropa hypopitys | reverse complement strand
AACACGCCACGTGTATATTTATTTATTTATTTATAATATATATACATAGAAGAGAGACGAGAGAGAGACGTACCTGGAGAAATCGAGAGGAATACCGATCGCTGGAAATGGAGGAATTCTGCTCTGGAAATCGACTAAGGGAACATATATTTTGAAAAATTACACTTTTTTCTTTGAAGTTTTAATTAATTTCAAAATTACCCCCATAAAGTTTTTAAAAAATTTCAATAACAACCTTGCCGTGTCCCCAGCCGTGTCCCCCCCGTGTCCCCATCTAAAAAAGGCACCCAGCCATGTCCCATGCCACGTGGCGTGTCCGGACACGTGTCCCGCCATGTCCCCGTCGTGTCCCCGTCGTGTCCCCGTGTCCGGACACGCGATACGGTGCCCCCCATGAGGTGTCGGTGCTTTGTAGCTTCTAGCCATCCATGTCTTCAAGTCGATAGGATCCCGAACCAATGATGTACGCCACACGGTACGGTCGTTCCAAATTGGAACCGAGCTTTTGCTTTTTGTGAGCTCCAACAGCTCTTCGAGTACTAGGTCATTTGGCTTGAATGTTTGTATTCGGACTGTCTGATTGTAGCTCTGAGCCAACCCCTATTGGTACGTTTCTAACTTTATTCGAGGTCCGTCTCTCATTTCTTTTGCGAGATCGAGATCTTTAGCCATAGATTGGTTATTCTGCTCTAGGTTGAAGTGTTCGGTCCTAATAGTAGGCAATCCGGCCTCCAAAGATATGATGGCATCCATTCCGAAAGCTAGAGAGAACGGTGTTTGTCTGGTAGGACATCTGAGTGTGGTCCGGTAAGCACATAATACACGGTAGAGTTGCTCGGCCCACCTCCCCCGAGCTGCAACTAGCCTTTTCTTGATCTCGTACTATACCGCCTTGTTAGATGCCTCGGCTTGACCGTTGCTTTGAGGGTAGTGAGGCATTGAGTTAAAGAACCTGATTCCATACTCTATGTAAAAATCTGTGAACAATCTCCCAACGAACTGTGTTTTGTTGCCCGAAACAAAAGTGTATGGAATCCCAAATTGGGTGACAATGCTGCTCCAGACGAAGCGTTTGACGTCTGTGTCACGACCCGGACCCATCCTTTGAGGTTATCGAGACCGATGCCAGGTGATTCACACAATCACCTAAGGCCATACTTGTTCTTTTCTTATTACAAATGATAAATATGAGAATCATACACAGCGGAAGAAATAAAGAAAATACATAATTGAAATCAAAAGGGTATATAAGAAGACATAAATACATATCTGAAAAAGAAAGGACCTGACTGACATAAATACATAACAGAACGAGACAAACTGATAAGACTCAGAGCATCTATACTACTAAACATGACCTGCCAACTGCTTATTCTTACCACTACTAATACGATAACTGGTGACTCCTTGCTAACTATCTGTTTGTCGAAACTCTGAAAAATATTAATGTTCATAAGCTAAAGCTCGTATAAGTGACGGAACACATAAGTACATGTTTTATGCCATAGATATGAATAAAATACATAAAACAGTACATTAATTTCCAAAATGTAACAAAGATTATATGCTAAGTCATAAAAACATAACTGAATCATAAACGTATGCCAAAACCACTAATATCATACTGATATCATAACAGAGAATTACCGGCGCCATAAACATAAACATATCATAGTCGGTAACCACAACAGAATCGTATCATAAACATGTCCTTAATTAGACCATTATGAATATTTGGGTTTAGGTTTTTCTTCAAACTCTTATTTGGCTTCCAAAACTGATTATAAAACTGGTTTCTTGTTTAACATCATATCATAGGCCATCTCTTATACTTATCATCATATACCATAACATGCTTGGCGTCCCCAGTGGATTTGTTAGACGTCTGACGCAGAACCTCATGTGAATAATTTGGTTTAGGCCCCCCAGTAAGGACTGTACCAGGGCTTAGGTCCCCCAAATGCACCATTGAGGCTTAGATCCCCCAATGTCATAACTTCAACCGGCTTAGGTCCCGATGAACATAACTTACCGATGATTCGTAATAGATTGGCAAATAAATCATAAACATGGAATTACCTTAAAACATTTTATAGAAAAATTCCACGGAAGACATGGATACTTAGAAAACATACCAGAAAATCCTTGTATTTAAGTGCAATGTCACTCATCTGAAACCGAGCCTTAATCCATATGACTTGAATACAGAAACAGAGAATTTAAATAAAACAATGCTTACAACATTCCTAACTTGTTACACTTTACTTTTCCTCATTTTTACTTCTCTTTAGTTTCCTAGTTGTTTTCACCTTACTTCCATAGTTTATGTTTGAAGTTAGTGACTTAACAACTTATAAATTCTATAGTACCTTTAGAGCAATCTGAATTCTATGGTTTTTAACTAAATGACCTACAACCTTTGACTTATATTTTCCCCTCAATAACTTTGTAAGTTCCCACAGTAGTTGTATATCATTGTCTTATATTTCTAACTTATCCTACTCCGAAATCAAATAGATTAATCACCTACACAAGCTATAATCTTTGTTTACTTTTAAATGATAAAACCCATACTTTAGTGTTGGACAAAACCTTATAAAATTGTTGTTCAAAATCACAGAACCCACCGGACTGGGCACCGGGCTCTGTATTGGGATGAGCACAGGTGGCACCTGTGCTCGCACCTGTCGTGGAGCCGGTCTGCAACACATCGAATTTTCTTGATTTTTATTGGATTTTCTTCTGGCTTTCTTCGATTATAACACATGCAATTAGTTTATATTTATACTAGATTCTATAAATGACTAGCAATCAAGGGTTTAAAGCTTTAATTACCTTTGAATTACTTGGTTTTTGCTTTGAATTTGGACTGCTGTTCCTTTTTGGTTTATGGGTTTTCCTACTTATCTTCCTTCTTCCTCAAACTGATGCACTGGGTACTCTCTCGCCCTCGCAATCAACCTCTTTCTCTCTCTAACTTAATTTCTAAATTAACACTCTCTCTCTATGATTTGATATATGCTACTCACTCTTATACAAATCTCTTTGTATAAGAGATTCAACACACAGAAAAATAAGAGAACACATTCCATACATGTTCTCACCTCCTTGACCCACGTTTTCTAAGAGTTTGGTGAGTTAGGAAATTTTTTGACACATCTACACATTCTTGACAGCACACCCAAATTCACTTGACAACACAACTCATGCAAACCACCTCACATCTCAAAACACATCTTAATTCTACACAAACCCCACGTTTCATTTTGGATAAATCTTTAGGAAAATTGCATTTTTATTCCTTAAACCTACCCTCAACTTGCAATTCTTTCAATTTAATCCTCAATTTTAATAAGTTTCATAAATAAATACTCAAAACTTGATTTATAATACATTTGACTTTTATTTATTATTTTTGGGTTTTATAGTCTGTGTCTTCAATAGTGACCAGTTGTTCGGCCTCAACCCACTTCGTGAAATAGACTGTGGCTGTGATCAGGTAATTAAATCCTCCCGGGGCAACGAGAATTTTGTCCACAATATCCAGCCCCCATTGTGAAAATAGCTAAGGGTTGGAGGTCTGCGACCAACTGGTGAATGATCGGAGCGTACCTCTGACAGCTGTCCCATTTCCGGACCAAATCTTTTGCATCCGAATGCATAGTAGGCCAATAATACCCTTGCGTGATGGCCCTGTTGGCCAAGGACCTTCCTCTGGAATGACATTCACAGCTTCTGACACGGATCTCGTGTAAGACAGTCCGGACTATGCTAGGGTGTGCACATTAAAGATATGGTCTGGAAAAGGATCTTTTCTAAAGTTTGTATTCCGGTGAGAGCTAGTACCGAGCTGTCTTGTGTTCAATCTGTTGAGACCATCGTTTGTCAGCTAGTAGGACATCGTCTTTGAGAAATGCCACGACAGAGTCCATCTAACTGGTCCCTAAGTTAATATTCATGATCTCCCTTTCTTTCTCTGGCTCAATGCTTGGCCGTTGGAGTGTGCCGACCGTAATAGTCCGAGGAGAGTTAGAATCCATCGCTGAGGCAAGCCCAGCCAATGCATCAACACGTGCATTGTTCTCCCAATTTAACTGTTGGAAAGTTAATTTCGTGAAATTTCCTGCCAGTTCCCTGGCTTGCCGGACGTACCGGTCCATCCTGTCATTCCGTGCTTCATATTCCCCAAATAGTTGATTGACTATCAGCTGTGAGTCACTATAGATGATTACTTCCTTAGTGCCCGTACTGATTGCTGTCCGGAGCCCGACTAGTAGTGCATTGTACTCGGCCTCATTGTTGGAGATCGGGAACTCCAATCGGATCGTGTGTTCATGAATTGTTCCACATGGGATACCAATACCACCCCAACTCCGGCTCCTCGATTGTTTGATTCCTTGTAAACATAAAGTCTCCAACTATTGTCGTGAAATACTGCAGAGGTTCGTTCGGGTAAGGTTATTCATCTTGAAATGATTCCGGATTTGCCCAACCAATTTTGGGGGAAAATTCTACAACAAAATCAGCCAACACCTGAGTTTTGATGGCGGTACGGGGTTGGTACCGGATGTTGAAATTGGCGAGCTCCATTGCCCACTTGGAGATTCGGTTAGATAAGTCGGCCTTCCGGAGCACAAATTTCAGAGGGTATTCGGACAGGACTACAATGGTGTGAGCCTGGAAGTACGGTGCCAATTTCCTCGATACTGAGACGAGAGCCAAAGCAAGATTTTCTAACGGTAGGTACCGGATTTCAGCATCAAGCAGGGTATTGCTGAAGTAGTACACCAAAGCATTGTACTGTCCGTCATGCTATACCAAGACCGAACTGACAGAATGCTGAGAAACATCCAAGTAGATATACAACTCCTCATGCTCTCGCGGTGCGGTGAGCATAGGCACCTCAGTGAGGTATTGTTTTAGTTCGGGCAAGGCTTGGCCTGACCTTTTTGTCCACTGGAAGTTGCGTCAGCTACATTTCTTAATTATATCAAGAAGGGGCGACACTTATCTGAGGACCGACTAATGAACAGATTTAGTGTTGTGGCCATCCCAGTAAGATTCAACACTTCTTTGATTGTACGAGGATCCTGTAGGTTATGGATTTTTGTTATCTGGTTCGGGTCTGCTTCAATGGCCCTCCAGGTAATGAGGTGACCAAGAAATCGTCCAGAACCAACTTTGAAAGTACATTTCTCGGCATTGAGCTTGAGCCAGTGCTCCTTCAGCACATCGAACACCCGTTGTAGATCGTCCAAGTGATTCCCCACCTCTTTGCTCTTGACAACCAAGTCGACGATATAGGCCTCCATGTTCCGGCCAATGAGACTCCAGAACATAGTTGTGATCATCCGTTGATAGGTTGCTCCGGCGTTCTTGAGCCCGAAGGGCATTACCTGGTAGCAGTACAGTCTTCCTAGAGAAATGAAAGCCATTTTTTCTACGTCGGGAGAGTATATTGCTATCTGGTGGTAGCCCCAGTAGGCATTTATGAAGCTGAGTCGGGCATGCCCAGCCGTAGCGTCGACAAAATGGTCGATCCGTAGTAAAGGGAACAGATCCTTTGGGCATACGTTGTTCAGGTTCGTGTAGTCCACACACACCTGAAACTTTTCGTTTTTATTTTTCACTACTACCGTGTTGGCGAGCCAGGTCGGGTGCTGGACCTTCCAGATTTTCTTTGCTTCGAGGAGCTGGTCCACCTCTTCAATTATTGCCTCCATATGAATTGTTGCAGAACGACGAGATTTCTGCACTACGGACCGGGAGGCAGGATCAACATTGAGCCGGTGGCAAATGAGATCCGGACTAATACCAGGCATCTCGTAGGGGGTCCAAGTGAACACCTCGATGTTGGACTTCAAAAACAAGAGCATCTCCTCTTGCTGCGGTTTTGGTATGGCCAACCCAATGAGGAAGAAGCACTCGTTGCCTTCTTCGACCGGAACTCGGATCAAGTCTTTATTTTCCTTTTTCGATGCTTCTGTACCAACATCCTTTAGTACCGGAGCTTCCGGGGTCTCCACCCAATGAACCTGAGCCGATATAGTTTTGCTTTTTACAGTGGCCACATAACATTTTTTGGAGACCATTTAGTCCCCGTAGATGTCTTCTTGCCTATTAGGGCCATTAAACCGTACCACCTATAGGTAGGTGGATGCGATTGCTTCCATCCGGTGGAGCCAGTCCTGGCCCAAGATAGCATTGTACGGGCTCAAGACATCTGCCAACACAAATTCTGTCTCTACTGTCTTGCTTCCTGCTGTAACCGACATGCAGACCCTTCCAAGAGGCCATACTGGAGTAAAGTTGAAACCGACCAAAGGTACTTCGGAAGGCACCAGTTCATCGTGGGAAAGGCCCAACTTTTTGAACTATGGGTAATACATCACATCTGGCGAACTCCCCGTGTCAATGAGAATTCTCCAGACCAGGCAATTGCGGAGCTGCAGACTCACGATCAGAGCGTCGCTGTGAGGGAGCTGGACCTTTCCAGGTCCTTTAAGAAGTTGATTTGCCACTTCTTGGACGGCTCTCGTCGTGGTCGCTTCGGTGGTGTTTTGATGTTCATCACCATTCATCCAGTCTGCCCTGTTCAGATCTCTCCCTTTAACCTCTGCTCGCCAGTCTCATCCATCGTCCCATGAATGACATTGATGACCCATACCACCTCGTTTTCCCGGGGTAGAGGAGGTGGAAATCTGGATGTTATTTTATCTTCATCGACGTATTCCCGAAGCCTCCCTGTCTTGACTTGTTCGTCTAGGAATGCCTTAAATGCTTTGCATCGTGTTGTTAGGTGCCCATATCTTGGTGATAGGAGCACTGCATCATGGTCTTCTTCCCCTTTGGTTCCCCCATGATCTTGGCCGGATACCAGAAGTAGTCCTCCTTTTCTATTTTTCGGAGTAGTTCATAAATCCGGTCGAAGAATCCTCTTCTCCTTGGATTTGATATTGTTGACCTGCCTAGACGCACTCCCACTTGCTGGTCTGGATTTGGAACCAACGTTGGACTCGGCTCTGAGCCCTTCGGTCCGGGCCTCCTCCAATCTGTAGTCCTTATCTATCCGGGACATGAGATTGTCCATGTCCGTAGGGCTGGAGAGTGTGAGGTCTTCGAACAATCGGCTCCTGGGATCCAATCCTATTTTGAATGAGAGGACTGTCATTCCCAGATTGCAACCCTATATTTCTTTGTAGACCAATTTTAATAATTTCAAATAGGTTTTCATGCCCGACGACCTTTTTTTTTGTAAAAGTTACCCATTTATCACCTCTAATTATTTTGAAAATTATTTTGAACTATTTTAAAATTTCTGGGTCGTGACAATCTATCCTCAAAGAAATTCTCATCGAAATTTACCGAATCACTGGTTACAAAATTACAATAGATGAATACATCGTAAATAATCAAAGGATTTATGATTTCCCGGAACCATCACACTTCCGCTGTGAAAGACATAACCGACCCAACTGAAACAAACTCCCGATGCACACCGGAATCAACGGTGTGGGACCATAACTCCCTCCAACAAATACGACTACTCCTTGCACAACGAACCCTACATTATCACCCACAAATCACACACCGAAACGAAGGGGATACACTCTGATACAAAAAAGGATACATGTCTGATACGCCAACACGAGAATAAAATGCATCAACAAGGCAAGGGACATGTCGATACGATATGCACCAACCCACGATCACACCCAACCACATACACACCCAATTGCGACAATCGAGTGACCAATGGAGTTTATTTTGACATATGTGGACCGACCGTTCTCCTCAAAATAACTAAGAGAGTCACATTGAGAGGTGACACGCATGCCCGAAACGGATACGATTTGAAGGCTTCTACAACTCAACAAGAATGACATGATATAATAAATGCAAGTTCCCTTAATTCACATCAAGCTACAAGCAAAATGAAAAACGACAAAGGAAGATCAAGTCTTTGGAACAAAAGATGCCAAGTCTCAAATTACAAGTCAATCGAAATGCAACAGGGGAAACGTCGAACTTGAGATTCAAATACCACCAACAAGGAAAAAGAAAAACAAACAAATCCTCTAAGATTGAGACGTGGTTGAGGACTGGAAGGCTGAGGATTGGTCGTGGCAATAGTCTAAACTCTACCATAGGTCAACTGCCCTGCCACTTGCTTACCCCACTGCACCGACCCTTGACTTGCACCCCAGGAACTCGCCCCCTATCAAATTGCTAACCGGAAGAGAACGACTGATAATGAGGCTGCTGATGTTGAGTCCCCTGCTGATGTTGAGCATAACCTTGCCCAACTGCTGGCTGCTGCAGAAATGCTGCATCACCCTGACTACCACTCTTCTGTAGGCAATTCCTCACCAAATTCCCTGACTGACCACACTCGAAACACATGATTTGAGGACAATGAGAACGATAGTGTCCGGTCTGGTTGTACTGATGCAAGTGATGTGGCCCTTAGCTGAACCACCTGGCGCACAAACACTGTCAATAGATTGGGGACTCTGCTGACTACGAGAGAATCGAGAATGATCCCTTTGTCACTTCCTACCAAGGCTCCCTGACGACTCTCACACCTTCACTTCCTTCACCTCCTTACAATAGAGCTCAACTGCCCTAACACTCTCCAACATGGTCACAAAAATCCGGATTCGTTGCCCCACTATAAGCTGTTGGATCGAACGACGAAGACCCCCTTTAAATCTCCTACACTTACGGTCATCCGTGCTCACCAACTCTGGCGCGAAACGAGGCAATGCCTGGAACTTGATAGCATATTGGGAGACAATCATCTCTCCCTGCTGTAGCTGCTCAAACTGCATCTTCAACCATTCACGAAAATATTCTGGAAAGTATTGATCCTCAAAGATTGTTTTAAACTGTTTCCACGTTATATCATCAACATCTTCCACAACTGCCGCTGAGTTTGCAACCATAGCTGTCCTCCTAACGTCCTTCATGGCCTCCACCATTCTCTCGTTTCACCAACCAAATGATTGGGTGCGAAGGATGCTAACAGATCATCCTCTGTGATGCGAGGGTGTCCAACGTCTTACGAATCCCGAATAGCTAGTGGTTGGCTTCAATAGGCTCACCTTCTCCATTGAAGTTTGGAGGGTTCCTCATTCGAAATTCTCACAATACCTCCATTACATGACTTGCACCCCTAACTCATGGTGCTTGAACTCCTCACGTGGTCGCGATCATGGCCTCCACAAACTGCCTCATAAACAACCCATGATCTACTGCCCCTCCCTGCATATCCTGAAAATTACTGACACTCCCGGCATTAGTTGCACCCTCCATTTGGGAATTCCGACAAGCTCGGTGACCCCGACCTCGATTAGCTGTACCCGTATCTGGAGCGAATCTCGACGACATATTCTAACAATGCAAGTAAATCAAACAACTCAGCAACAACCATATACTCTATATTACTACAGTCTACCAGTAATCAACAAATAACCCTGACGCGTCGAAGATGCATATAACAATGTCAAGCAATGTACGAAATGCATGCAAGCACTAAATACATGTCCAATGCAAATGCAGAACTCATCGAGACTAAGTATCTCTCTACGGTTACTAAGTATTCTAACCATGCTCTAATACCAAGTTGTCACATCTCAGATTTTCAAACTATTTTTTGTCAATAATAAAAATACTCTCACCCATCAATATACCACCACGGTCCAAGAAAGGAAATACACCGTTCACCACATGTCTATCCATTACAATGTAATATTTGCCCTTTATCCATACAATATCCAAGGTACATTTTTCAAGCCCAAACTCCAATATAAACCATAAGAATTTACAAATCTTCCAATAATACAAAGAGAAATAATATCAATCCTTTATGAGAAAAACTTTGGTAAATAATTAGAATGAATATACTCATTCACCAAAGGATGATCACTCCATGCCATGCCACCTCAAACCTGAAACACAACTCTGAAAAAGGATTGTCCGAGTCACACAGACTTAGTAGATAAACATCTATCCAATGCTATATATGCCTGTGGTGTTATGTGTGAATATCACGTGAAACTTGAGAATTAACCTCATGCATGTCGATACCTTACACACACCACATATCTCCACACCACCTCATCATACTCTACTAGCAACTCTATTCTACAAGCCAACTATACTCACCCACAAATCATAGACTATAGGTTACGAGTTAACCGTATTCTACAAGAACTATCCATCATCTCATCTACCCACTATTCCCCTTTTTTATCTTCATTGATTTATCTTGAATTATTAAGGTTTGGTTCAATTCCTGACTTGCCAAGAGTTTTGAAAAAGTGTCAAGAACCGACTCTACATCAAACATGGATCACGATTTAATTTGGATTGCCTCAACGAATTCAAGGATCAACCAAGAAAACACAAATCATGAATTGATTTATAGTTGCCTTAACGAATTTAAGGACCGACTCGCTCACGAATCGAATCAAATTAAACCAATTAACCCAAAGGTACACTCAACTACATGCACCAATAATATCAATTTCAGATTTAGTGTGAAAACCCATTTTGAAATATCAATCTTGATTTATGCGATGAAAACGAAAACCCTAGGTGAGGATTTCTTTACAACGGGGGTTGATATGTAGATGAACGCGTAGCCCTCACGACGATCTTCAATGTTGATGAAGAGAAAAATCTCAACCCGACGGATTGAGGAGAAATGTAGAGAGAAAGGTTATATATATACAAAAAACTTCCTATAAGGGATCCCCATTTCCTACGGTAAGGACTTTTTTTGTTCCGAATATTTTTTTTATAATCTGAATCGTTCAATGTGTTTAAAACATGTTTTTAAGGGTCCACGCGAGAAATCGGCAAAAAATATTACCGGGAAGGGATTGATTCGAGCAGTTTTTCATAAAACTGTATATATATATATATATAATATGGGGCAAGATATATGAACCAACCTAAATTTGACCAATATTGGACCAGTAGTTAGTTGAACCACCTATGGGTCCCACAACGATAATCCAACCGTTAATTTTGTTCATATCGATCAAATATGTTGTCCTGCAAAAATTCAGCTCAATCGGGTATCGATAAGTGCTCGATCCAAATAGTTCCAAACAGTTGTATAGAAAC
>NMUG010009877.1:0-11131 GCA_002855965.1 Monotropa hypopitys | reverse complement strand
AACATTGTCTAAACCTGTTTGAATGTTGGTAGCAAGTTCAATATTGATAAAGGAAGAAAACAAAGATACTGTCTAAACCTGTTTGATGCATATATTAAGTTGCTGCGGTCTTGAGCTCCATTGATTTGTGCGTGAATTTAATTTGCATATGATTGGAAATCCAAGGCTGGAACTAACAGAAGGGCAAATTTGTTGAAAAGCAGAGCAGTTGGCGAAGGACCTTGAGCTATTTGCACAGCATGCGGGTCGTAAATCCGTGAACATGGAAGATGTCATACTTTCTGGTATGTCTACCAGCTTTTAAGAAATGTCATCGAGTACTAGTATTGTTTCCAGACTTCTATACCGTAATTTTAATTGTTTAGCAACATAATATGTTGTTTCTGATCAATTGCTCATTGTTTGTTCACATGCCTACAACAGTATAACTAGACATTTTATATGGTTATTGGATATAGATCGGAATTGATCAATCAATTTCTGGAAACAAATGAAAAGGAAACGAAAGATGAAGGAAAAATCGGGACTTGCTTAAGAATAAGAAAAAGGAACCTCGTGGAAATACTATGGAATAAGGTTTGATCCTATTCATGGAGATTCCGTGACTATTCCACTCCAAAAATAGGAAGTTCGAAACAATTGGGATTTTTTTGAAATTGGATGCAGTTACTAATTCACGATACCGAAAAAACCGGACTGGACTGAATATTTTAAATCGGATTATAAACCGGAAAACCGGTTCAAATTTAAAAATTTTGTAAACCGGAAAATTAGTTCCGGTTTGAAATTTTGTAAACCGGAAAACCGGTTCCAGTTTTCGGTTTATAAAATTTTCAAACCGTATAAACCGGACCGGTTTATATATGTATATAATAAATACATAGTATATATTTATAAATATAAACCTAATTAAACAAAAAAAAGTATGTCTCTGTCTAATACTCTAACCTAAGTCCAAAAAATACAAACCTAAGAAACGAATAATTATATTGGCCATAATTGTTGTAATTGTACTGTATTGTGTGTAGTATTCTATATAATTTCATTTTTTTAAAGAACCAGTCTAAAAGAAACCCTAAACCGGATAAACCGGATAAGTCGGTCAAAACCAGTCAAAAGCGGACCGGTTTAAAGTCAACCGGTTCCGGTTTAAAAAATATAGAAACCGGAAAACCGGTTTAGTCCCAAAAATATGCAAAAACCGGACTAAACCGGACCGGTATCAATGACAACTTCATTCTCGATTTTTCTGGGAGATTTTTTATCAATGCATTCCACTTGTTTCTCTTTGATGGAAAGTTTTATTTTTCCTAGAGTGTATCCTAATTTTTGGCCCAATTCCTCTTCTGATGATGTATCCAACCTCTGATAAAAAAGATATACCTGGTTATATTTCATCTCTTCAACAAATGTATTTTGGGTGTTCTTTCCAAGTCTTTCTTAAGTACTTTGAACTCTCATTACTGCAGTACCATAAGACTGCTTCCATTTGGTTTCAGCTCATAGGAATGAACATCTAGCTATCTCCTTGAGGTTCTTCTGTAATGCTCTTAAAGCAAAAGAACCCCAGTCTGAGAGGAAGCGGAAAAAAGGATCAAGAAAAGAAGACAAAGCTGCGGCTGGAGCAACAATCGACATTCCCGATCTTTAGCTTCGTATCACTTGGTAATATTTCTCATATCAAGGAAAAAAAATCAAAGAAATAGATAATTGGTCTGTATATTAACACCAAACATGCATTGTTTGTACATATACTGTGCTCATACTAGGCGCAAGTAACTACCCGTTGACCACCTGAGTTGTCGGTACATGTCTAGACGATGAGGAAGTTAAAACACCAATCAGGTACACTCTTTATTTGATGAGAAAAAAATGAGGTATACTGAAAATTTTGTATTTTTGGCGTATTCCGGAGTGTTTGAGATGAAAGCGAAAACTTAAACACACATCACATAGTTATGTTCTTATTGAAATCTTGGAATTTAGATGGGATATAAAATCCCTTCGGATATAGAAACAATGGAGAGAAGAAATTTCGGTGTTTGTTTCGAGCAGAATTGTAACATGCATTTTTTATTTTGTCCTCATAAAAACCAAGGACAAAATTTTATGGAGGGGATAGAAAACTCCAAACTCCCATATGGTATTCTATATCTTGTACAAATGTGGGATTAGAGATATGCCGAATATTTCATATTCCGTTTACAATACCACCACTAATTACCCGGATTTTGGAGCCGTAACATATTAGCTTTTTTCTCACCCTCAAATCCCAAGCAAAAAAATGATGCACACAACGGTTGTGCACAACATCGTGCACAATCTCTCCCAAAACGACATCGTTTTGGATATCACCAAAATGATGTCGTTTTGTGTCATTTATTCCCAAAACAACGTTGTTTTCCGACAGTTGTGCACAATGGGTTGCACGTGTAGCATTGTTGACCCCCAATTTCTCCTACCCCACACAGTTTCGGAGGAATGCTATGTATGTGCACAACAAAGTGCGCAAATGGCCTCAAATTGATGTCATTTTGGGACTGAACAACGTAAAATGACATTGTTTTGGACCACCGTCAAAACGATTTTATTTTGAACATTTCTCAAAACGACCATGTTTTGTGTTTTTTAACCCTAAAAAGACATTGTTTTGGGGCGGTTGTGCACAATAGTTGCCTCTAGCATTTGTGTTAATTGTGCTCAAGTGAACCACTTGTAATTTTTTTTTTCATTTTTAATCTTGTTAGAAGACTAGTGCCTCTCCTATGCAATCATAAAATCCGGTTAAGAAATTAAATTAATCTTATTTGACATGTTAGAGAGAGACTTTGAGAAGATAAATAGTGGAACACTCCCCATTTGGCTAAAATTAATTTTAGCATTTTTAATATTATGTCTTCATGCAAAGGTAAAAATTCCAACCCTTTGTACCTAAATGAAGTACAGTAATTTTAAAGACAATAATTTAGTTTAAACAGTTCTTTTACACAGTAATGATAATTCTTTCAAATAATCAAGAGTATCAAAATTATCAAAATTAATTTAGGCCAAATGGGGAATTTAAACTTTTATTGCTTAAACTCTCATTTATGTTTATTTCATCCTTAAATTATTTGTCACTCTCTCATTCAGATAATTATAAAGGATACAATCCAAGAGAGTGATGTGGCAGCATAAGATAACTAACACTCATAAACACGTGTATAATTGAATTGTCACACTCGTTCAATCAAAATAAATCAATTTAATTATTTATTAAGAAGTGAATCATATTTTGATTTAAGAGTTGGAGGGGATAAATATTATAAGGAAGGATTATTATGTACATAAATAAGTATAAGGGATTATTTAGTGCCTAAGGGTATTTTGTGCATGGCTTATGTGTAAATGTGAATTATGAGGAGAGGCAATATGGTAAAAGGGTATTAAAATCTGATTTGGTAGGGTTAGAGATTGCTCTTGGCATTGTGTAAGAGTGTAAGGATAGAGAGGGGCGAGAGCTTATAGAGAGAGAAGGAATGAGAAGATCAAGAAGAACTTGGATTCCTAGAAAGTTCTTTCTCTCATCAATCAACCACCAAGTATCCCTCTCTCTTAATTTAGTAATCAAATCCATAGAAATGAAGGAAAGATCTAGGTTTTTAGAAATTTTTGGATTTATGAGTGTTCTTGAGAGAATCACTCGATTGGAGGTTTTATAGTTGTTTAGAGGCCATTAAAATGAAGTATGATGATCTTAGGATAGTGTGGGAGGTTAAGGGATGTGAGGTTTTACGATTCTTGGAGTTTAGATTGAGTTGAGAGTGATTTGGAGAAGAGGGGTTCGTAGAAATTGCCATTAGAAAACATTCTGCTCAGGAACCTGTATGAAGACCGACACATCGGCCGGTATGCCAGTCGGCATACCGGTGCCCTACCGACCTTAACAATTTTTGAACGGTAGATTATCCCTTACGTTCTTAGCAAAATTTCCTTAACTGGCATGCCGGTCGGCATGCCGGGCAGTATACCGGGCAGTATACCGGGTGGTATATCAGATTTTGCTCATTTTGGGCAGTAGGTTTTGCCTTAGTAAAGTTGGGAGAATTTGTGCTAACCGGCATGCCAGGCGGTATGCTGGCACCATACCGGTCTGCCTATTTGTGAGGAATTGTTTGATGTTTGCTTTAGGGTTTTGAGGTATACACCCTTAGGCTTATGTGTGCCATGTTTTGAGGACCTTAGCAAACCTTGGAAGTGTTTTGGTTTATTTGAAGTGAGGCATTCATGCCTTAGTCGTTGAACGTTAAGACATGGTCTTGGAGGTCATTAGTGATTGGGTTAGACCTTGGAAATTGTGGTAGGGTAAATCTGGATTAACCACGTGGCATGTGGATTCGGATTCCCTGCGCGGCAACTCAGTGCGGAAAAGATATGACTATGCACCTGCTTTGATGATCATTGTCTGTACAGGGCAGTGCGGCATACGACAGCACGATAGTACAATATGGATTCCCCCAGGTCTGGCTAGCAGTAAGTCCATAGAGAATCTGTGCTAAGGATAAGATTTAGCCAGCCATGGCTAAACATCCAGATAACATGATAGCTTTATCAAGGGACATACGGCACTGGACCGAGGAGGAATTAGCCAGACGTATTCCCTGAATCATTTGGACTAGAACATACGAGATAAGGCCCATTGTCCCAATACCCATGTAGCACCATGGATCAGGTCGGGTCCAATGGGCAGGACATCCTAGGAGTGCGACATGGAGTTTTGGGCATCATGGCTGGCATCTCGGCAATTTAGTTAGCCAAGTGCAAGTGTGGCACCTCGGTTGTGGATAAGGCTTGACCTAGTGCGGCAGCTTTCGTAGTGCGGGACAGTGATCAGCTCGGCATAACATGGGCGGTGCGTACAGGTAATGATTAATGAGTAAGACGTTGGTCATTACACGTGCCAACTGTTATTAGGCTCGGAATGTATAATAAACGTATGGGAAGAAGTCTAGACGGCGGGAGCTGAAGGGTTTGGTGGATTAATTGGACGGGAGATGAGAAGTCTACTGTCTAAATGCATCATCTCTTCTTAATGAGGAGTTACGAAGATGGAACGACGCATTAATGTCAAGGGCCAAGAGGTATAAAAAGAGGCTGTTACTTTCTTCAATGGGGATCCACAATTCTGGTAACGAAACTCTACCCAATTTCCCTCTCAACCCTTTGCATCCATTTCGTTTGATTAGGATCGAGTTTCTCTCTAATTGAGACTAACATAATCATCGGAGGGCCTTCAAGCCATTTGGCTAGAGGGTCATCTAACCTTTGTGGTTGGAGATTTATATTGAAGGCATTCGAAATAGAAAACAGAGCAAGAGCGTGAAGAGAAGAAGGTCATATAAACAGAGAATCCATCAAAGTCAAAGTCAAAGCTGTATCCTTACAGGGGTAAGATTTATCCCCACACAATTGGCGCCGTCTGTGGGAAAAGATAAGACTTGAAGAAGAAACATTGTGAACCAGTTTGTGAACAGTAAAAACGAGATGCCAGGAAGAAACGACAATGAAATGCAAGAACAGGCGAGGGGTCCAGGAGATGGCAAAAGGGCCTTGGTCGATCACCCTGGGCCACCATTGGCGCCCAATAAGCTCAGGAGTCGCTCTCGTTTCCATAGGGTGCTGCATGGTGGACCAAGTCATCACATGGGGAAAGGGAAAGGAGTCCAATTGACGGAATCCCATTTGGAAGAGGAAGAGACCGTGAATTTGGAAGAAGAATACTATTCAAAGGAAGAGGACAGCAGATCTAGATCTTTGGGGTCTCAGTCCCAATCAAGGTCACTATCCCTAAGGGATGTAGATTTGCTCGAGATGGTCAAGGCTCAAGCCCAAACCATCAAGCGCTTGGAGGGAGAAGTGAGTCGTCTGGCACGTCAGCAACTTCCAACATGGATAGATGAAGCGCCTCCAGCTGCCGGAATCTCAAAAGACCAAGGAAGGCAAACGGTCATAAGCAACCCCGTGGCTGTTGGGCACCATGGAATGGAACCCAATGCTACAGGAAGGGTCCGTGGAGTAAACATGGGAGGGGGGAATCCACCACCCCCTCAAAGATGGAAGCGAGTGGTTAGGGATTCCCAACTCTCCGGGCAACCCCACAGCCATACGAAGAGTCACATGAATTCAGCAACTCCTACATGGTCAGTGACATCTGTTACAGACCTCAGGGAGTAGATAATACGGCAAAGGGCTCCCATCCAAGCACAACATGACCAACAGAATCAGCAATGGTGTAGTCAGGCACCCCGGGAGGAGATAAATGATCTGCGAAAGTACATTGATGAGCATATCAGAGGCAGGGAAACTTCCCAGGAAACAGCAAAGCGCGCAGTGCAGCAAATAACGTCATCTCCGCTCTCCAGGGAGATCACATCATACAGGATTCCTAGGGGATTCACCCTTCCAAACTTTCTCAAATATGACGGGAAGGTGGACCTCATTGCACACCTGAAGGAGTATCAGCAGGCACTCATCCTTTATGAGGGTGATGACCTTCTTTACTGCAGAATGTTTGCCTCAAGCTTGGGGCGATCTGCATTGACATGGTATCACAAGCTTCCACCTCAATCCATTACTTCTTGGGAGCAATTAGCTGAGACGTTCGTGGGTCGTTTCATGACCAGCCGCACAGCCCCAAAACATTTCGATTCTCTGACGTCGCTGAGAAAGCGATCTAACGATAGGCTAAGGGACTATGTCGGCCGGTATGTTGAGATGTACAACGAGGTCGAAGATTGCACGGAGAAACAGACTGTCTCCATGTTCAGGTTGGGGCTCTCCTTTGGCGAGAAACTGAGGGAGTCCCTGACTTTGAACCATGTGGAGACCTTCCCAGAGTTAATGGAGAGAGAGTAGAACAACATGTCAAATTGGAAGAAGAGCAATATAGGGAAGCTGATCGTGTTGCAAACAAGACCCATCGCGCAAATGTGGTGGACTTAGAAGAAAAGAAGAAGAAGAAGAAAAAGAAGAAGCCGGAAGCCCGGGCAGATTCCCCAGCGCAGAGGGAACCAGCACCAGCCGTGCAGCAGGCAAATTTTGCCGGACTGACAGTCTTAAGAATGCCCAGACCATGACCAGAGTCGTGCAAAGCAATCAGAACGATATTCAATGTTCATATTTTTTTCGCGAGCAGTGGTGGACGAAGCGGAAGCGAGAATGTCGGCTTGAGTAATGCAAACATTGGTGAGAATCCAATGCCTCGAAAACTTAAGGGTTCCTTCGCAAGGTTCGTCCACGGAGGGTGGGTCAGGGCCTAAGATCAGGCCGAAAGGCGTAGTCGATGGACAACATGTGAATATTCTTGTACTACCCCTTGTTGGTCCCGAGGGAGAATGAAGCGTTTTGGAAGTGGCCTGCAAAGCAAAGGGGAAACCAGGAGGAATTGGAAGCGACGGGCTTGAGATGCAGTTATCACAGACAGTATGGCCACATGACCGAACAATGTGTTGACTTTAAAGAATTTTTGAAAGAATTGGTGGAAGCAGGTCATTTGAAACAGTACATTGCTCGGACACCTGCTTGGGGAGATAGGCCTAGGCGGGTGGAAATGCGAGATGACTGTTCAAATGAGGACCTGACTCCTGCCGGTGTCATCCACATGATTCATGGTGGAGAAGATCATCTCAGATGAGACCAGGCAAGGGCCCAAAAATGAGGAGAGGCATCAGAGCATCATGTACTCAAGTTGGGTCAGAAACGTTAGAGAGAAGAAGACCCCGAGGCAACCTAGATCTTCTTTTCAGATGCTGATTCAGAGGGGGTCACCATCCCGCACAACAATGCTTTGGTGATAACCCTCAACATCAACAAGTTTGACACAGAACGGATATTGGTGGATCAGGGTAGCTCCACCGAGATCCTCTATTTTCAAGCATTCAGGAAGATGGGGCTCACTCATCAGGACTTGAAGGAAGCAAAGATCCCCTTGGTTGGGTTTACCACAGTCCCGGTTTGGCCATTGGGTTCTGTTGCACTGTCGGTCAGAGCTGGACGGGTAACTAAAGAAGTGGAGTTCCTGGTGATAGATATTCCATCTGCGTACAACGCCATTATTGGCCATACTTGGCTTCACAGAATGAGAGCAATACGTTCTACGTACCACCAGGTGCTCAAGTTTCCTAGTCCAAAGGGGGTAGAAAGCATAAGGGGAATCCAGAAGTCGTCTAAGAATTGTTTTCTGGCATCAATTAAGCACACCCCAACAGCTGAGCAAGTAAAGACAATCGAGGTTCCTGACCAGTCGGTTCTTGAAGATGTGGGTGTGGATCCCAGCTTGCGTGTGGTAGAAAATTTGAGAAAGGTCTCCGTGCATGAGTCCAACGAGGATAGGTACTTCCTGCTCGGAGATGAACTCCCTGAGACGGATGCCTTAGAGTTGGAGCAGTTGTTAAAAATGAATATTGACGTATTCGTTTGGACTCCGGCAGAGATGCATGGGGTAGAGCCAAGCGTGATATGTCATCATCTCAATGTTGATCCATACCACCGTCCAGTAATGCAGAGAAGACGCGGATCTGACGTGCATCACACCGAGGCGGTAATGGAAGTAGACAAGTTATTGAAAGCTAAGGCTATAAGGGAAGTGTATTACCCTGAATGGATTTCAAACACTGTGGTTGTAAAAAAGAAAAATGGAACTTGGCGTGTGTGTGTTGATTTTACAAGTCTCAATAAAGCATGCCCTAAGGATAGTTTTCCTATGCCTAAGATAGATCAATTGGTCGACTCCACGGCAGGATACAAGCGCATGAGTTTTTTGGATGCTTATAGGGGCTACCATCAAATCACGATGTATGAGCCTGACGAGGAGAAGACTTCGTTCATCACTCCATTGGGATTGTATTGTTATAAAGTTATGCCTTTTAGGATGAGAAATGCAGGGGCAACTTATCAGAGACTAGCTACGCTCATGTTTCGGGATTTGATCGGGAAGACCATGGAAGTGTACATAGATGACATGGTGGTCAAGTCCAAGGAGACGGACTCCCACCTTGTTAATTTATGCAAAACGTTTGAAGTACTGAGGCAGTTCAAGCTGAAACTCAACGTCTCGAAATGTGCCTTTAGAGTAGGCTCAAGCAAATTTTTGGGCCACCTAGTGACGAGAAGAGGAATTGAAGCTAATCCCGATCAGATCATAGCCTTACAAACTCTCCAAAGCCCAAGCATGACCAAGGAGGTTCAGCGTATGACTAGGATGGTGGCCGCACTAAACCGATTTATGAGCCGCAACTCAGATAAGTGCAGGCCATTCTTCCAGTTGCTAAAGAAGAATTCAAAGTATGAATGGGGGGTAGATTGTGAAGCAGCCTTCCAAGACTTGAAGAAATACCTTGCAACACCACCCTTAATTGTCACTCCAGAGCCGGGAGAGGCATTGACTGTATACCTTGCAGTCTCTGAGCATGCTGTCAGTGCGGTATTGATTAAAGAAGCACAACGGCAACATGTTCTAGTGTATTATGTGAGTAAAACTTTGTTGGATGCAGAAACCAGATACCTCCCATTGGAGAAGCTCATTCTGGCCTTAGTGATGACATCAAGGAAGCTGCGATATTACTTTCTCGCTCATCCTATCAAAGTTCCCACCACTCATCCAATAGGGCCTGTCCTGAAAAAAGCAGACCTGTCTGGGAGGGTGGCTGGGTGGTCCGTGAAATTAGGCGAATATGACATCGAGTTCATCCCCCGCACGACCATCAAGGGTCAAATTCTAGCCGATTTTGTTGCCGAGTTCTCACAAAGTCCTGTCCCAGCTTCAAAACAGCAAGATGTAGCAGAAAAGGACCCTACACATCCTGAGTTAGAGGCCGATAAGCCATCCACAGAGGAGTTATGGAAGGTCTACGTGGATGGATCTGTCTGCAACAAGGGATCAGGTGTGGTGGTAGTTTTGATCTCTCCAGAAGAACTTGTTTTGGAACAGTCTATACGGCTAGCCTTCAAGGCCTCAAATAATGAAGCAGAATATGAAACTATGCTGGTCGGGTTGAGCAGTGCTCGACAGTATGGGGAAAAACATTTGATGATACATTGTGATAGTCAGTTGGTAGTCAACCAACTGTCTGGTGAATACGCGACTAGGGACGATCGGATGGCGTTGTATGTAGTAGAAGTAAAGGAGATACTCCAGGACTTTGAGCAGGTCTAAATAATTTAAATCACTTCGAAGCAAAACAGTCATACAGACGCATTGACATGTCTTGCTTCTTCAGTATCTTTTGAGCTTCGCCGCACAGTTTGTGTGGACACTATTCAGCAGCCAAGCATTCAGACTCAAGAACGAGAAGAAGTACAAGAGGTAGACCTGTAACACTCCGCAAATCTTAGTTTTCAATTCAACCGTTGTCGTATCGCTTAGAAGTCTCTTTGGAACCTTTTGGACTCTTTTGGGTCGAGTTCGGGCTTGTCCGGAATGGCCTTGGACCCAAATCTGCAATTTTATTTCAGTTTTGGTGCAGTTTCACCGGTGCAGGTTGGGGTTGCACCGGTGCAGGTATCGTCCAGAGTGCACTGCTTTTCTCTTAAAAGCAGTTGCACCGGTGCAGGTCTTGGGTGCACCGGTGTAGAGTGATTTCTCGTACCTTCTGTTCTGGTTTGCATCGGTGCAAGTGGGGTTGCACCGGTGCAGGGGTGATTTGCATCGATGCAGGTGGAAGCTGCACCGGTGCACAAGGGTTCTGAGTCGAGGCAGTAGGTGTGCAAATGAGGTTTGCACCGATGCAGACCTGACTTGCACCGGTGCGGCTGCTGTTTTTCCGAAAATCATTAAGGGCAAAGCTGTCTTTTCGTGTGGGGTCCTATATAAATGTTTGGGCTCGAGTTTGGGGCATTCCAAACCCTATTTTGCTGCAGAATCCCATCTCTCTCTACCTCCCTCTTCTCTCCTCTCCATTCTCTCTTCAAATCGGAAGGCAAATCGTGCCCGGATCAAGTTTTCCGAAGGAGAAACATCGCTCCACGCGTCGAGTGCTCTCCGGCAACATGCATATCGAAACCATTCTTCGTCATTCTTCGGTAAGTCGATTTTCCAGAGTGGGTTTCTTGATTCGTGCCTTTAGGAAACGTTGTAGTGCTCATCATTGTGATT
>NMUG010009876.1:0-11135 GCA_002855965.1 Monotropa hypopitys | reverse complement strand
ATAAAATTTCCTTAATCATTTGAATTTTCATCCGGTAAAACTGTTTAAAACTGTGAATAAAAATTCAAACGATTAAGGAAATTTAATACATTATCCGATTAAGCTGATTTTTTATAGACTAACATAAAATAATATTTCAAACAAAACCCCGAAATCAAATTTATTATGCGGACCCCGCTGTGATCTGCACACAAATTGTGTATGGATTGTGTACACAAGAGTGGTGCTGCCACATCCCCATTCCTTCCATAGTCGAGGGAGGCGTACGGTTCCCCTTCCACCCCATACTGAGTCAGTTCTTTGGCCAACTGCACCTTACGCCATCGCAGGTGATGGTGAACGTTTTCAGAATCATTATGGAGGGGGTTAGGATGAACGAGAACCTTCGGGAGAGGGTCACTCTCAAGGATATTCTTAGTTCCTATCTCCTTAGTTATAACAAGAAGTCCCGGAAGTACTACTTCGGTAGGAGGTCCGGCCAATCGGGTCTCATTACCGACCTATCAAATTTCGATAAATACGCTGACGATTACATAATCGTCTCCGGCTCCTTTCAATCCATGTGAGCTTTTGTCTTTCATCTTTGACTGACGACCGTTGCAACACATTGCTAACCTTTTGTTCTTTATTTTGCAGACACCGGCACTGTTAATAGTATGAGGTTTCAAGCAGACATGGACAAGATCAAGCAAATTTCTGAGCTTTCTTCTTCTCAACGTTTGGCCCCTACTCTGCTCGAGTATACGCCTTCGTATACTTATACTTTGGAGGCTCGGCAGGCCTTAGTTAAAAGTACCGAAGAAGAAGAGGTGGAGATGGCCACGAGAAGAGGGATGAGGAACATTGTTGCTGACCTCTTTAGCCATCCCCCTACCCAAACAGATCCCGAGGTGGTCGTCACAGCCCAACTATATCATCATAGGGCTCTAGCTACAGACGAGTTAAAAGAGGTGCGCACCCGTAAGAGGGCAAGGCTCACCGAAGAGTCTTCTTAGACTGATCCTAATGTTGGTGTTGAGTCTTCGGAGCCCAGGCAAACGACGAGGACTACTGAGGAGGAGGGAGATATGGTGCTGAAATGGGCTCCCAATATTCGGTTCGAAGGCTATGGCCTAGTGGTAACTGACAACATGGCCGAGAGCCCCGTTGTGGCCATGGCCTTGACCCAAGCCTTCTCTCTGCCAAAGTATGTGGAGACTCTTCCGAGAGGCGTCAGAACCTATTTTCATCAGATGATGTGCTTCATCGACCAGGTATGCATTCTCTATTTTCTTTGCATTTTTCAATCTTTCTCTTCGGATCGGCTTTATTAATATCTTATTTGGCAGATGATGTCCGCCGGTGTTGGCGACGAGGAGTGCATCGGTGAGATACTCTGGTCTTCTCATACAGCTCGACATGCTAGTGAAAATAGTATTGCAAAGCTGGACGAGGCCACTCATTCCTCCGCAGAGCTTACTGAGAAGGTGAAGGTCTTAGAAGACAACCTTGCCGACAAGGAGGCGGACAATGCTCGTCTGAGAGCCGAAGTTGAGATGGCCCGGGCCGAGCTTGACGAGGAGAAGAAGAGGGAGGTCGATATGGAGGCCGTCGGCTACAACAAAGGCTATGACGAAGCCGATGCAGAATACATATGGCAAGTCATCGTCATTCGGAACATGTGCTTCTAGAGAGGCTGAGTTTGTGGCTTAATCTCCACTATGGTAAAGGATGATGCCGAGTTAATTGGTACCATACCTCCATCTGCTTCTTGCGTTAGTAGGGCTTGGCTTAGAATACTGTCGGCTCCTGAAGATGATATGTACGAGCCTGCTACTGCCGACCCTCTTGTGCCCGGAGCCTGATGTTCTTTTTCTTTTTTTCTTGTTGTTGTATTTTTGGTCCGGACCGACTTGTGGCCGGATCTTTGCATTTGAAAATACTTCTAAAACTTACTAACTTTTTTGTTTCGGCATTGCTTGTTGTTTTCAACTATTTTGTACTGTCCCTCCCCCCTAACCGAGAATGGGTTTCTGATGACTGGAACTTCGGTCCTTGGCTTGAGGATCTGTCGGCTTTTCATACATCTGTTATTAGTTGAAAAAAATGTTGGGCAATGAGTTTGCCTTTGCTTCAGCAATACCACCGAACAACTGCTTGCATGTTTTATAGATGAACGACAACTATACTGCTTCGACAATACCACCGAACAACGACATGCGCATTTTATAGATGATCGACAACTATGTTGCTTCGACAATATCACCGAATAGCTACTTGCATGTTTTATAGATGAACGACAACTATGCTACTTCGGTAATACCACCGAACAGTGCCATACACGTTTTATAGATGAACGACAACTATGCTACTTCGGCAATACCACCGAATAGCTGCTTTCACATTTTATAGATAAACAACAACTATGCTGCTTCGACATTACCACCGAACAACTACTTGTACGTTTTATAGATGAACAACTATGTTGCTTCAAAAATACCACCGAACAACGGCATGCACGTTTTATAGATGAACGACAACTGTGCTACTTCGACAATACCACAGAATAGTTTCTTGTACGTTTTACAGATGAACGACAACTAGGCTACTTCAGAAATACCACCGAACAACTTCTTGCACATTTTATAGATGAACGACAATTATGCTGCTTCAGCAATACCACCGAACAACTGCTTGCATGTTTTATAGATGAACGACAACTGTGCTGCTTTGGAAATACCACCGAACAGAAAGATAGACAATTTTCTTCGAGATGAACAATTGCAAAAACCATTCCATTGATAAGCAATGGCCCTAGGCTGTAGTACAATTTGCTCAGTGATATTATCTTCTGAGATTGATTTCGTTCGATGGTCTTGGTATCAGTATACCATCCAACCCTTTGAGTCTATAAGCCCTTGTCCCTGTCTGGATGGTCACTCTGTACGACCCTTCCCAATTGGGACCGAGTTTTTTTTGAAAGGCAAAAAAAATATTAATTATTAAGAGATTATACAACTGCAACCGACAGACCCGCCAACACAAAACACCCACTAACACTCCCACGTCAGCACAACCACACAAGCAATCAACAAGAAAAGAAGCAACTACATGCCACCTATTAGCAGGACTACCCAAACACCTACAAACCTCTAACACAAACACCTACAGCCCACAAGACTACGAGCCACCTACTAACAAGACAACACAACCACCTACAAACCACCTACACAAACGCTTACAACCCATGAAACAACACAACGACCCTCGCTTAGACAGATGCCTCGCCCCTCACTATCTGCAAAATTCTGTTCAAAAAATCCGCATGCTCTGAAACATCTTCATCCAAGCTACAAGCACCCGTATCTAAATTAACCAACGGACCTTTAACCAAAAGTTGAGGAGACCTCTCAAGAGAAGACCCGACAACTAGCTTCTCACTATCCTCCGTTCTCACTCCATCTGAAGGAAGAACCCCCGAAAGGCAGACCTGGGATCCCTTGCGCTCACCTAGGGAAACCAAAGAAATAGAATTGGGTAACACCATGTTACCAGCAGAAACCACGGAACTCTTCTTATTGTTCCCAACCACCTTCCTCAGAACGAGGTCATCAATTTTGAAGGCTCTAGGCCGCCGTTCGAGAGAGATTCCTTGTTAACCCTTGCTGGAATTATGCTAGTCTGATCCTTTGAATCTCGTCTCTCTTCGGTTAGGTCTAGGTCATTCTCTATTGCTGCACTGTTGGAAGCTTCATCAAACATTTCGGTTCTAATGGTCGATGTGGTAGCTGATAATCTGCTAAAACCCTTCCGACGGTCGCTGGTCGTCGGATAATGATCCAGAGGCTTGAGTGGGTCCCTGCAAAGAGAAAAAGGGGGTCCTCCTGCTTGGTTCCTATAAAACAAGGATTAGTGTCCGCCGATCGATTGTAACCAACGGGGCCTCCAATGCTTAAGTTAGTCTCCTTCTTTGGTAGAAAAGACAGAAAGTAGCGGGGTGAGGACGGACAGTAGCTGTCGGGGATCAGATCCTGTGAACAGTACCCCTTAGGGGATATTTATATGGAAAGGTTGGCTTGGGGCTCAAGATTGGTGCGTGAATAGCACGTCGTGGGCCTCTCCGTACGACATTGGGACCGAATGGTGCACGTTGGCGCAGGCCAGCTTGAGATTGCTTCTATCTTCTATAGGTTCACTGAAATGCCATCTTTGTCGATGATGTGTCCAAGGACTCTTCAGCCAAAATTCACACTTGCTGAACTTTTCGTACAATTGTTTCTCCTTCAGGGTTTGCAGGATGATAGATAGGTGCTCTACATGTTGCTCTTCGTCTTTCGAGTAGACGAGGATGTCGTCGATGAATACAATCACAAAATCGTCGAGGAACTTGGAAAAAATTCGGTTCATCAGGTCCATGAAAGCTGCTGGGGCATTGGTTACTCCAAAAGGCATGACTAGGAATTCGTAATGGCCGTAATGAGTGCGGAAAGCGATCTTCTCAACATCTTCTGGCTTGACTTTGAGCTGGTGGTATCTGGAACGTAGATCGATCTTTGAGAATACTTGGGCTCCTTGTAGTTGGTCGAATAGGTCGTCGATGCGAGGTAATGGATATTTGTTCTTGATCGTGACTTTGTTTAGCTAATCGATGCACAAACGCATAGTTCCATCCTTCTTCTTGACGAACAGTACTGGCGCTCCCCAAGGCGATGAGCTAGGTCGAATGAAATTCTTCTCGATTAGTTCTTGCAGTTGAGTCTTCAATTCTCTTAGTTCCACTGGTGCCATACGGTAAGGGGTTTTGGAAATTGGTTGCGTTACTGGCATAAGGTCGACGGAGAACTCCATCTCTCGATCGATAGGCATTCCGGGTAGGTCTTATAAAAATACTTCAAGCTAGTCACGTACTACTGAGATATCTTCTTTTGAGGCGTTCCTTGACTCGGTTGAGGTGATGCTACAAAGGTACCCTTGGAATCCTTTTCGGAGAAGGCGTCGAGCTTTGGCGACAGATACGAAACACGGTGGTGAAATGACTCCTTCTCCCTTGAGTTCAGACTCCCCACCTTTGGATTCAACAAAGGTAATAGACTTTCCAGCGCAGTCGATCTTAGCGTTGGACTTGGACAGCCAGTCCATTCCAATAATAACGTCGAAGTGGGCCATGGCTAGCGGGATAAGATTTATAGATGATAAGGCTCCATTCATGGAAGACTCGCAATTCCTAAGGATCGTAGAGCATAAGATGCCTCTACTCATATGTTGGGCTACGCAGAGATCGTACCCTAAGGGTTCAGGTTTTTGGGGAATTTTCGTTGAGTGTGAAAGAGAAATGAAAGAATGCGTGGATCCTGAGTCAAATAGTGTATAAGTGAGAATACTGCAGATAAAGATTCTACCTGCTACGACTCCTTCTTCATTGCGAGGATCTCCGGGGATGAGTGCAAAGGCTCTCCCTTGACGTTGATTGTTGTTGCAATTTCCTTGATGGTTGGCGTTATTCCCTGGTGCTCCGACGGGTACGGTGTTTGCTCCAGTCAGCTTCAGGCAATCTCTCTTGAAATGTCCTCTTTGACCGCATCCAAAGCAAGAATTCGCTCGGCATTCTCCAAAATGTGGCTTCCCGCAAGAGGGGCATAGTGGTACAGGCTTCCTTTCTTCATTGCTTCTCCCTTGGGTTCTTCCGAAATTTGGCTTCTTGGGAGGGTTGGTTCTTCCTTGATTCTAGTTTTGATTTTGTCTTTTTCTCTCCTGGTAACGTCGGGACTCGTCTACGTCTTGCTCCACGAGAATTGCTCTTTCCAGCACATCAGCATAGGATGGTAGAAGGAGGGGACGAACGACTCTTCGAATCTCGGGTCTCAACTTGTCTTCAAATCTCCGAGCCTTCATCTCATCGGTGGGAATCAGATAAGGGGCATACTCCGCAAGGTTTGTAAATTCCGCTTCATACTCGGCTACAGTGGTGGCTCCTCTTTGCTTTACATTCTCGAACTCCATTCTCTTAGTGTTCAACATGGTGCGGGGTGCAAACGTTTCCTTGAAAATCTCTAGAAATCTTCCCCAGTTTGAAATAGGCTCCGATGCTCTCTTCAGGTTCCACCATCGATTGGCTTCTCTTACTAGAAGATATGATCCGATGTCGACCTTCTGCCGCTCTGAACATTGAAGAAGTCATAAGTTCTTCTCCATCTCTGAGATCCATTCGTTAGCTTGGACGGGATCCATTCCTCCTTTAAATGTCGGCGGCTTTAGCTTCAAGAATTCCTTGACTATGATCATGTTTGCAATTGGCTGCGCAGGGTGGATGACTTCTTCTTCCAAGTTAGCTAGTGGTGGCTCGACCACTGGTTCCTGGTTCTGCATCTGGTTGATGACCTCCTGCTGAGCTTGGACCATTCTAGCCATTACTCTCATCATCTAGCGTAATTCCCCGATCTCGTCGCGATCCTGACCGTTTCTATTTGATCTGGTGTTCACCATTCTGTTTGCGAAAGAATTTATAGTTAGAAACTAAGGGCAAAGTCTGATTAGTTCATAATGATTTGAATATGGCATAAGAGATAAACTAGAGTTCTAAGTGTGTCCGGGGCACACTACAACATGCATCGGAAATTCTAAAATAAATAAGGCACTATTCGTCATCGATGGGCCACTCATAAGGTGGGTAAACCCATTCCTCTCGATCTATGTCGACGTCTTCCTCGTCTTCTTTTTCATTTTCGCTCGGGTCATCCTCGGGGTCATCCTCGGGATTGTTCTCGAAATTGAGGTCCTAACCTTCATTGTGCCATTCCATGGGCTCCCCTTCTTTCTCAGCTACTTCATCGTCTTCAGGCGAGGCCTCATTGTTATTACCGTTGAAAATGCGATTCCTTGCTCCGTCCATAAGATGCTTGTACTCCCAATTCCGGATAGATCTTCTAGCTACTACGCAGGCGCGCTCCAATAGTCGCAAGTGGTAGTTAATCATCGCTCGTACTTCTTTCTCCGCGTTATCCTCGAACCTAACCGCTACTTGAGCTATGAGGTCTGAGGTAATTGTCGTTGAATCCGCATGAGCCTGCTCTTGGACTTCCTCGCTAACTATAAAGATTTCTTCGTCTTCTTCTGGCACAACTAGCGGTGGTGCGATTTCGTGCTCGTCCTCAGAATCACTGCTGGGGAAGTCGCTGGTAGCGTAATCACTGATGCTGCTAGACATAGCTAAGACATATACATACAAATATTGATAAGTGTATTTCTAAGTTTAACAAACATTTGTAACGTAGTGAGTGCCTCGATCTTATTCCTGGGTTTGTTCGAAATCCGAAAACCTGGCTCTAATACCACTGTTGTCACGACCCAACTCTAAACGGGGTCCATGACCGGCAAACGAGCAAGCTCGCAAAGGCCTACTAATAGCGAGTTTAGGGATTTCACAACAATAATAAAGTGGAAGCGCTGAACAAAACCCAGTGTGCATGATTTTCATTAATGATCTTTAGCAATACATCAAAAGAGAAGGCTTATAAATCACCTTTACAAAAAGGGTACATCAAGAGAGACAATGATCAAAATGTGAGTACAATAAAGAACTATGCTCCAAGCTATTCTTCGTCGGTACCTGAAAAAGGGTTTAGAAAATCGCATAAGCTAAAAGCTAGAGTGAATCACAATATATCAAGCTACAAGTTTCCATGGATAACAATATGTTATCGAAATCACCTTTCTTTCCTTTTGAACATAATATGTGGGGCTTATTAGCCCAAAAACCTGTATGTGAATCTTCAAGTAAAGCCTATGGCCTTCTCAACGTCATTCAGCGCATAGCTTACTTTTGTTTGCATATCTATTTCCATATTCATTTGACATTCCGACATGATTTATCATGCTGCTATTCACGGTTACCAGTAATGCCCGGGGAGCTACCCTAGATAGTATAAAATGCAGAGTCGTGATATCACTGTGATCAATCTGGCTATTGATCCCTTATTTCCCCCTCCTCGCCGGTTTCTGACTCCACCCCCGGCGGCGAGCTACCGTGTCACCGTTCATGCTGTTCAATCATAAAACCTTTCCTGTTTGTCAGTCCATGGTAATAGAAGAAGAGTACATGCTATTTTCTTTTTGTGAAAGGACAACATAATAGAGTGAATGCTTAATAGCATAAAAATACATTTCTCAAATGAGTAGCATGTTTAATAAAGCCATACAAGTAAACAAGATATACAGTGATTGACCTTAATTCTTGGGATGATCTTCTACTAACTTCAAACCTTCAAATCTGTCAAAAGATGACCTAGAAACATCATTTCTGAGCTCTAACATATTTTACTAATACTGTTTTGCCGAGCTGGGCTTCTGAACCGTTACTGGCCGGCAAGCCGAGCTCCTGGCCGAAGGATTTTGGCCGAACAAGTCTTCTGTCCGGAGGACAGTGACCGACTGGCCTAGTTTGGGATTTAAGCAATGGTTGGTCTGGGGTCATTCTAGACCGAAGGTCCTTACTTCCGAGCTAAGAGTTCCAAAAACATTTTCATTTGGTTTGCCGAATAGCCGAGCAAAGGGCTACCGGGCTAAGGGATGTCTGGGCAGAATGCTGCCGAACAGGAAGAGCGCTGAGCTGACTCCTGCCGAGCTGATAACTGACCGGGCAGAGAGCCTGCCGAACAGCTAGAAGAGCTGTCGGATAAAAGTAGTGCGGGGATTCGGTGTTTCGGTTTATTAATTGGTCGAAATGCTTTGTAAGGCCATTTTAATGGTTTCTGGAGTATTTGGCGACCAAGGCGAGGCTCAGCCGAGCAAAGGTGGTCGGCATTCCATTTTACCGTTCTTCCGAGCAGTCATCAAGGCTTCTGCCGAACAATGGCGGCTCGGGAACAACTTCTTTGGATGTTCAGGCTGGTCGAAAGTGTTGGCAAGGGGAATACAAGCTCTCTGGACTATTTGTCCGAACAACATAAAGCACGGCCGAGCTGGAATATGTGAGCATAGGAATGGCAGACCGTCCATCCTGCCAAGCCGTGATGCACCGGCACATGGGAGGTCGACAGTGTATGATAAGGGATAAGCAAGGTTCTGCAGTGGTCCGGGCAAGTGTGCCAAGCCGAGGTAAGTTCATCCGAAGGGTCCAAGGAATAATCCAGACTTATTTGGCTTGGGCCGAACTGAAATGTTAGGGTCGAGAGCTTCGACAGAGCTAAAGGTTCCCTGCCGAGCCGGGCTGAGTGCGGCTAAGTCCCTTAGGGGGCTTGCCGAGCAGAAACATAAGGACAATAAAAGAACCGAAGGGTTGAGAGTATACCTGAGTAAAGCTCCTGATCCGGCAAGGGTCTGGCCGAGATGGGGTTATCCTGGGAGTGCTGGTCCGGCTAGGGGCGAAATAGTGCAAACGAGAGGCTTCTTGGAGAAGCTTGGGGAAGGTCTGGTCGCTAAGGCCTGGCCGAATGGATGAGTGCTCGGGGATGGATCTTTCTCTCTAGAATTGGGAGGAATTTCTGGTGTGGGACTTGAATGTTTGGGACGGGGATGCTTATATAGAGGTTCAGAGCATCTGAGGTAGTTGGGATCATTTAATGATCGATTGGATGTTTCCTCGTTCCGGCCGAACAAGTCAGGGTGTTGTCTTATCCAGGTCAGGTCTGAGCATCTGACCTGACAGTGTGAAACCTCCGATTGTGTTGTCCCATCCGCGTCAGGCGGCGGTTCAGTCCGGACGGAACAGGTCCCTGGCGTCTGGCAGAGTTGTCGCGCAGCCGGTTTCCTACGCTGGGCTGGGCTGGTCGGCTGGGCCAACCGTAGTGGTCCGGCCTGGGCTGTTCGGACAACCTTTGGGCTTGGTTCCTTTTGGCCTTCCAACTCTTTTCTTCCAAATTTATGGGTTTTAGCTTATTTAAATTTCTATTTTGACTTTAAATAATTCTTAAAAGAATTCCCAAAATTTTCTAGAAAATACAATAATTTTATTTAACCTATTTATTCGGGTCGGGACCTCACAACAATAGTTTGATTTTTTTATTTCATTCAAATTGATTTTCTGGGTTGGCAATTCAACATAGTAGATTAACAAATTTCAATTTTGTTCTTCGTTGGTTGATTTTTGGGTTCTCGAATTGTGTATTTTTCTACAACTCTTGTTTTCTTTATCGATTACTGCTACAACTTTTGAAGAAAAAGATTGTGTTCTGATTTGTTCGTTCACATTTGATTTTAGCTGATTCCATCAAATTGTGTAAGTTTGATTAATTATTCAAGTTATTATTTTCATGAATTTATTGTTTTGAATGGTGTTCTACAATCTCGTTATTCAATTCATTGCATGTTCTTTTGTTACTATGGATAGCTAGATTCCTCGAATTTGATCCGAGTGGAAACACCGTATACATATGATGTAGTTAGTCTCTCAATGATATTCAAAATGTTTTTATGATAAAATCCTCTGAGGAGGGAGTCTCAATGTTTGATAAAGATACAGATCAGGACAGATAATTAGTTCTCTTCTCCTGTGTGTTTTGCTTATGATCTTCTGGAAGATAGTGTTTGATGTTCCAGAAGATGATGGGGTATTGTGTTCTTCAGATGATGGTGTTCTGGAAGATGGGTTCTAGTGTTTTGGAAGATGGTCTTTGAACATTATTGAGTTATCTTTCATTGTGTGGTATTTCGGAACATTAACCTTAATGTTCTGGAATATAATATCTGGCAGATAACGTTTGTCTTGATCTTCCGGAAGATGATTGGTGTTGTTCTGGAAGACTGTGGTTTAGTCTGTGAGTTATGTGTAGAGCTGTTAGTTCTGTAAGTATTGACAACTGTCACACCTGTTCTAGGAAGTTATTATAGTTGAGTTTGTCGGTGCTTTGTAAGTATATAAAGGGGTTGTGTATTGTATTGAAAGTAAGTCGAATAATAATAAGAATGATTAAAGGTGTCTTCAAGATTTGAAATTCAAGAAATCAAGATTCAAGAATCTGTAATCTTTCATCTTTTTCTTCATGGTATCAGAGCCTAATGCTCCAACGAGCCTCTGAGTCTTCGCCAATGGCTGTCTCCCTATCTACTCTGCCGTCCTCTCTTTCACTTCTGATTTCAAACACCTCAACCCTTGTCATAGTTAAGTTGGAATCCAACAATTTCAACATCTGGAGAAATCAGGTATATAACATCATCAACGT